>VZUI01040664.1:0-131869 GCA_013401135.1 Cettia cetti
CGCCCAGCCCTGCCCTGCCCTGCCCTGCCCAGCCACGCTGCCGGGGGTCGGCGGGCGGGCGGCTCCCGGCAGGGACGGAGCGCAGCCCCGTGGGGTGGGTGCCGCGGGTGGTGCCCCACCGGCCCAGCCGGCTTCGCCCCCCGCTCTGGGGCGGCGGCTCCGACCCCCGGCCCGCGAGCGGGTTCGCGGCGGAGCGGCTAGGGCGGTTTGGCTTCTCTGAAACGCCTCGCTAAATGGCAGGGGAAAACATATGGCCCAGGAGAAAGGCGCTGGAAGCGATAGCTCTTGGACTCCTCCGGGTTATTTCCCCGGGTCGGTGCGAAGTGAGAACTTCCTCCCGGGATGCCCTTTCGGGGGGATGCGGGGCTGAGCACATGGCTGCCTCCCCTGGGTCTGCCCCGCGTCTGTCACAGCACCGCCTGCCAAGGGGCCTGCCGGCGCCTGCTCTCCTTTCGGAGTGCTAATCTGACCTCAAGAAAACTTTAGCTGGGCGAGGGAAGGAGGCTGCTCCAAAAGGTGATTTACTTAAACGCGTTGGGGTTTTTTCCCCCCTTCTCGTCCTTCTGTCCCTCGCTCAGGCCAGGCATCTGTGAAAAGGAGAGAAAGCAATAGGATTGTTTGTGTCTAAGTGTCCAATATATATGGCAGCTGATAGAGAAGAAGGTTAAAACTTGCAAAGACCTGGTTCTGGCAAATCAACATCTCCAGCGAATCGTAGTGTTAACTTTTTAAGCTTGAATTTCATGGTCCTTTGCATGTTGATTCTTTCTGTTTAAAGTCTCTAGATACTCAGATATTTAAGGATGAAACAACGTCTTTGTGCTTGCAATGACAATGCTGTTGCATTTTGTAAACATTAGGACAACTTTTATCTTTAATGTAGACCTTTTTATCACTCAGCTGTACTGAACTGTACTAAATACTTGTACTGTTTGTAAATCTGGTGCTGATTTGTTGGGTGGCTTTGCAAAGGTCACTTCAGTTCATGCAATACAGGCATTTTTCTGTAAAACGCCTGTATTGATTTAATGTGGCACAGGGTCAGACTTGGCATTCATAAATTATTTCACGTTTGTACTTGTGTGCTGTGAGAGCCATGCTTTATAAAACAACTGTTCCTTAGCTGTGCCTTAAAGCCTACTGGAGATCTTGGCATGTGGTGTACAGGAGGTATGCAGCTTTATGTGCATCTAATGTTAAGTGTCCTACTTATTTAAAAATGTTGAGAGCTCTGAAAGGGTCTGTGTAATCCATACCACACGTGTGTGCAACTGACCTAGAATTATCAGGCTAAAACACTTTTGATCATTTCTGGAGTGAAAGGTAGGATGCTATTTCCTCGTGCATGGCTAACAATGACTTGCCTTTTCAAGGTGTCCAGTGCCGTGCTTCCCAGTTTGGAGGGTGGCAGAACAGCCACCCTGTTGCTGGGAAGGCTTGGCTTAAACTGGTGAGGCTGGTCATGAGAGTGGAAGGCACCAGCAGCCTGGAGGTGCTCCATGGGGAGATGAACATGATGGTGTTGGTGGCCAAAGGAGGTAGATGCAGAGACCACCATTGATCCTTCATGGATGGTGGGCAGCCCTTGCCGTGGTGTGGGGCTGTTGGAGCTGGCAGAGCTGTGCGCCCTCCCAGGGCCCCCATTTCATGTGGGTTAGTAACTTAGCATGTCAGTTGATATTTCATGCCGTGGTACTGTGTTTCCCCTCTGGGTTTCAGGAGGCAGGTGCCTGAGCACTGCTGTGTAGGTGCAGGCATACCAGGAATGTGGTGGTAAGCATGATTTACTGCCTCGATGGGACTGATAGCCTGTGCCAGCAAGTTCACTCTGCTGCACCGAAGGCCTGAACTGCCTTCCTGCCAGTGCATCCATGTTAAGCAAATTGTATCACAAGCTAAAGTTAAGAGGGAAACCATGTTTTCCAGATTCACATGGAAATCATTCACTGTCACTTTGCTAGAGAGGCTCTTCCTGTGTTGTGTTGTAGCAGTTGGCCACCTGCACCCTCCTTCTTTGTCCCTCATTGGCTTGTGGTGACCATACTGAAGATCCAGTTGTTGCTGCAGTTAATATAGGTGCAATCTCCCACTGGGTGGGAGATGGTTTTCTGTTAAAGGTTCATGCTTCTGTTTCAAAATCTGGAGGTCTAAGGTCGATTTATGGAGGCGAAACTGAGTGAAATTACAGGGTGCAACTTTGCAAACATGTTTTGGTTGCTGGGAGCTACAGAGCTCATTTTGGATAATGTGCTAGCATGTAAAGGAAGGTGTTTCTCAAATGTGTTTTTGTGAGTATGTTTCCCAGTGCTGACTAGTTAAGTTAGAAGTCAGTACACTGAATTATCATAGGGTAGATTTTGGCCATTAGTTGTGGTGGAATGCAGAGTAAATGAAGGCTTGTGTTTACAGCCTGCCCAGAACTAGAGAATGTATCTTTAAATTCTGGAACATCTCTGGTCTCTAACTGGCTGACAATATGTCTTGTTTTCTACTGCTAGATTACCGCTCCCTTCCATAAGGCACGTGTTGATCAGCCACAAGTTAATTAAACTGAAGGGTTAGTATATGTTAACTACAAAGTGTTTTTCTTTCAAGGAAGCTTTTTTTTTTAGTAGGGCAAGTTCTGAGAAGTTAGAAGAACTAGTTTGTGTTGTCCATGGATCTAAAGGCCTGTAGGAGTTGGAGGTTTAATAAAAAAAATAAATAAACGAAACCAAAAAACAACAACAAGAACCACCCCCCCCCCAAAAAAAAAAAAAAAAAAAAAACAACCAAAAAAAAAAAACCCAACCAAACAAAAAAACCCCACCTTGGACTGTATTAAGTGAAAGGTACAATAGCTTCTTGGAAACTGCATTTTAAGGAGGGGGAAAAGCCTGCCAAGTGGGACTGTGGACCTTGCTGTGAGAATAAGATACTGCAAGTTACCAGAAAACTTAAAAGGCATGAAGTAAAGGGAGGGATTGATTGTTGGAGAACAGAAACTGCAGGGATAGCATGTGAACTGCCAAAAGCTAGAGGATGAAGAAATTTAAGATGAAGAGGGGAAAAAAAATAAAAAGAGCAGGAGAAGAGAATTTGGCTATGATGTTGTGAGGACCAAGCTGTATGAAAAATGCTTAATGCCGCTAAAGTTAGCAGTTCTTGTTTTAGTTGTTTAGTTTTAGATATCCATGAGGATTTGAAAGATAGGGTCTGAAATGGAAATGACTAGAATAAATGTGTTATGGCTGCTCCCAGTCAAACTAAGTTTAAGGGTCTCTGCTTTTAGGCTCTGAAAGAGCTAGTGCAGGGTACTGGAGCCAGGTTAAAAAATAGAATTGGGTGTTATCTGTTAGGCTGAAGGTAGCAATTGTGATAGCAAGATAGCAAAAGGTGTATAGTTCCATTTGTTTTAAAAGGAGAAGAGAATGATATCTTCACACCTTTTACTCTGGTCACAATAGAATTCAAGGATTTAGAATAAATTTGGAATGGAAGAAGTAATTAAGTATACAAAGCTAAGTGGAAAACAGGATAAAATGCATTATGTATTTGCCACAATTAGGTCATGGGAGACTAAAGTCATATTATTATTGGTTAAATACTGAATGTCCTAGACAATAGGAGAGGAAGGCTTCAGTTTCATGTATATACACCAAAAATAACCAAATTGTTAAGCGTGAGGCATAGCTAAAGGTGTCTCTAGAAGGAGAAATTATGAGTTTGCCTGCCTGAATAAAGGAATTATTCATGCCCTGCATCAGTATTAGTGGGGAGCTGCTCTCTTTACTTCACTGTACTGAAGTAAACTATATGAGAAGGATGGTTGCTGATGAGGCAGAGTTGGGAAACATAGTCAGCACCGAGGTGGGTTGGATTATTGCACAGGAAGAATTGAAGTCTGTGATGGCCGAAACAATAGGAATGACAGGAAGTTTAATAGCTCTAAAAGCAAACCACTCTACTGAGTGATTATCAGCAACACATCTTCTATCAGCTGGCAAGTCATCTCTTAAAACAGATTTGGAGGAAAAGGCCTGACCGCCATAGTCAAACAGGGATGACTCTTATTTGATACTAACAATGAAGTGGGAGCAAATGTGATGCTCAGGAGGAGCCCTTCAGTGAAGATGGACAAGTTATTAGCCAATGCATTAGGGTGACTTTGTGTCAAATACTACAGTATTTGGGCACTTATGTACAGAAAGTAGTAAATCCTGGTGGAACATGTAGATGGACATCCAAGCTACAAAGATCATGTAGTGTGAACAGTCTGGAATTAGATGAGAGACCAAAACTTAAACTACTCTGGCTTTTGTGTCTTAGTAATGGCAGAGATGTGAGATAGCAGCTGCTTAGAAATTCCCTGGGGCAAATTCTTGGAGGAGAGGAAGGGTCATAAACTGAAGATTCATCTGTGATTTTGGGTTAAAAACTCGATGTACAGAAGGGTAATTTGATGAGTGAATACAAGAGTAATGTATGTGGGGAATTCAAAAGGAGTTTCCTTACTGTCAGATTTTGGATGCCTTCCTAGCTGTATGTATCCTGAGTCTCAGCTAAGTATTGAAGTTTGCATGTTCAGGAATTGAGCAGTTCAGATGACTGAAGCTGCCATATTTTATGTTTTGGTATTCACAGTTAATCAGCAGAAATAGAAATCACTTCAGTAGAGGAGTGTGATGAGCAGAAGCACTTATATTTGGGGAGCGTGAGTTATCTAGTCACATGATGGTGGACGGAATTTATGGCAAGTAAAAACACTTATCTATGACATTAGTAGCTGTTTTGTTCTCTTTTTAGTGCATAATGGAGTGGAATGAAGCTGAACTCATAAAATATTAAAGATAACCACAAATTAATATGTGTGGGACAGAAAATGCATAAATGGACGTGCAGGCTGGAGGTCAGGTTGGCTGACTTGCTCCCATAAATAAATAAAAGGGTTATGTTCTGTCGAGTGAATGCCCATCTTTATCCTCTGCCTGATTTCATGCTCTCTGGTCTTTGGAGTGTTTCATGGCACTGGCTGCATCCTCTTGTTGGGGCTGTGCTCCTGGGAGTGGGAGTAGGAGACTGCCTGGGGAGAGCCTTGGGCAGAGCCTTGTGCAGTAGATGAAGTGCAGAGCTGTTGAAGACCCACGGTGGGGGCTCCCAGCTGGGGGCATGTGTGCTTGTCTGTGGCTTTGTTTTGCAGTACCTGGCCCAGGTGTTGGTGCTGAGCTATGCAAAGGCCAATGCAACCTAACCACTGGGAAGAAATTGAGGTTTGAGGTGTGCCACTGTGAGGTGTGAATCACTCTTTCTATAGTGACAATGTTGAAGACTTGGCTGGTACACAGTGAGGAGACATGTGCCCCATTGAAAAGTGTAAAGATGGCACCTGTGGTTTGAAGGCTATGCCATGCTGACTTTGATCTTTGCTATAGCATCAGTCTCTGTTTACAAGCTGTCCTGTGGCTGATTTGTGTATGCCGTGTGAAACTTCTGGAAGTTTTGAGATGACCTCAAAAATAAAAATGAATATGTCACCTGTGTGAATGTATTCTGAGAACCATTGAAAAAATAAGGTGCTTTGAGTGTGTTTGTACATCAAAGCAAGATCAGTGTCTTGATATTGCTTTATGACTATTTATTTTGAATTTATAAGGCAGGTGTCTTACTTCCTTAGAAATAATCCAGTTGCAAAATCCCTTCCAGTGTAGTTTATTAAAAATCTGAACTATTGAATTTTAGGTTTTTGCTCTAAATGCCTGTGCATTTTTTGTTTTAAAGAGGAGCTATGTAATGTATCAGCATGTCCCATAGGAAGTAATTGTGAAAAGATTGAGCCATCAGAAGAATAATTAAACAGTCCCAGGGAAAATAGAATTTGTCCTGATAGCTTTTAACACGCATTATTAAGCTGTTTGTTTACTTTTTCATTTACTGCTATTGCCCTGTTATACAAGTGTTGTGCATATAGTTAAAAAAGATGAGACTAGGACTGGTCTGGACATTATAATATCTTTCATTGACAGCCTTTGAGTCCCCAATATTAATGGATGAGGTGGAAAAGTTATTTCGTGTTTACAAGGGAGAGAGTCAACCTAAATTCAAGCAGTCTTTAGGAAATCAAAGAGCAGAGCACTTGTCTCCTGATGCTTTGCTGAGTTCTTTGAAAACAAAAATCACTCAAATAACTTCCTGTTACAATTTGAGGTCTTGGAAAAGTCTGCATTAAGAAATGGGAGGAAATGTTTTGAGACTTTATTAGACAGGGAAGATAATAATACAGTTAAGTATTGTCTGAGTCGTCTTCTTCATCCAGTGCCTCTCCATAGTATTAGAGAAGTCTGTTTTAAATAACTACCCAAATTCATGAGTGGACCCAGACCTTTGGATTTGTAATGACCTTTGTATGTTGTCTCTCTCTACTTGACAAGTTAATCTGTGCATGCTACTGCTTGGGAGGTCAGGCAACCACAAGGAAACTGTTACTCATGTATGCATGTGCATATAGCAATGTATGCAGTTTAAATTAGGATGGAAGAGAATTGTTTAAGTAATGCTTGGGTAAAACACTTTTGAGGCGATGGTGAGGATGGTAACATGCATTTTATTTGTATTTTATTTCATATATATAAAACTTAATGTTGCTGTGATATGTTTGCCAATCTGTTTTCTTCCTCACTAACTCCAGTGAGTTAGGCCATTTTTAAAATCTTACTTAAGAACCTTTTGTCACTTCTCATGCTGGTACATACATCAAGATTGTTTTGATAAATTCATATTTATTACTAATGTTTGTAAATTGCTCATATAAGTACAAAAAACATGATATATTCCTTGTGCATGTTGTATTTAACTGCAAGATTCTTATTATCTGTGTTGTTTTGCCTTTCTGAGCTGCAATATTACTGAATTTTATTGCTATTGGGTTGTCCCAGCGTGTTAGTTCGGGTTTTGAATGATAATTGCAGTGAGTGTCAATCCTGAATGAATTTAAATGGCAGGCAGTGTGAATGGGACTTCATGGTTTGCTTTTGCTCCATTTGGATAGATGTTATTTTGTCATTGAAGATCGCTTGTGGTCGTCTCTCTACATAATAAAACTTGATACAATATGTAGGGACTTACTGATAAATCAGTTAATTTTATTGATTAGTATCTGCTAATCCAAAACTAGAACTGCAGTTCCATAATGGGGGATATATGCAATGCGTTTTTACAAATGCTTGGGGAGTATTGCAGGTGTGAAGATCCTACTCAGATTTCCTGCGAAGCTTCCATACGTGTTTTACTGAAGGATTTCAGGTGTTGTAGTTAATTTTGTCTTTATTTATTGTTGCAGTGCTGTCTCCATCTTGCATGGTTTTCTGTGAAAGTTTGGGGTTTAGTCCTGTTGTACTATTGGGTCCTACTTCCTGCAAGTGAAATTATGCTTATTAGGTTGAGCTTCAGAACTTCTAGCTGAAGTGAATCCCCCAAATCTTTGCATATTTAAAACCACAGATTTCAGGTCTTTCCCCCTCTCACCCCTTTGTTTCTTTTTGATAGGTTAAGAGGAAAAAGAGACACTGACTAATGAAACATAGCATAAAGGAGTGCACAGTGTTCTCTTTAATTTGGAGAGAAATGTTGTTTTCCTCTGATCTTTGCTGTAGTCATTTGAAGTGTTCACTTGTGACTGAAATAAACAAATTTGTTTATTTAGAAAATAAATCTTGATTTGTTTTCTAATGGCCTGTTTATGACAGCAAGTTTGTGCTATCACACAAATTTCTTTTAGGGCTGAGAACTCTTTCCCCCACCCCCATTTAATTGAAAGATGATCAGTATCATTTCTCTCTTCCTTCCCTCTCAATCTCCCTTAAACCAAAACAAACCCTTCAGTCCTTAAACAAAAGTGTCTTTGTTTTTACATTTGTTTTATGAAATTGCTTGAATCCTTTGGGGAAAAGCTTTCCTCTCACAGGAAGAGAGGAAGAAAAACCCCCACCCTTCTAAAGCCAAAAACAGCAAGCCTGCTACCAGACATTACTTTGTTTTGCTATCTGAATAGTAGCAGATTGCATTAAAAAAAGCAATTTCGCATCTTAATGAATGAAAAGTGCAATTGCAGAAATGCACACAAATAGACAAATGATTTTCACTCAGCAAATGTAAATTTGGTAGTATTCAGAGCAATAATTTGCTGAACGCCTTTCTGGGAACTTCTTTGCATTGTTGCTATTGGGAGTGAAATTTTAGTTCTGAGAGGTGGGACCAGCAACTGCTCTTTGGCCTTTCTGATTTTATTTTATTTTTTGATACTATTTATTCCGAAAAGTCTCTTGGCTCTATACCTTCATGCTGTTCTGATGTTGTGGCCCCAGTTGTGAAGCCATCCATCCTGCCATACTAGGCAGTTGTGTGAAACACCATCTCCTGACCTAGGGAACTGGCAGGAAACATGAGTTAAATGAGAGATTGGACCAGGAAGACAAAGAATTATGTGAAGTATCACCCTGCTAGTTTGTCTACATGGGCTTTATCTGGAATATATACTAAAGAACAGAAGTGCTGATGAGCTAGAACAAGATTATTGCAGCAGACTTTCTCCCAAACATAATAAAAATGCAAAATTGAGTCAGTGGCCTACTCTTCTTGATCACCTGTATTATTATGCAGGCTGAAGGGATCAAAAATGAAGAAAAAATTTCTGAGTAAATGCTGAATGTGAATCAAAAAATGAGGAGGCCTCCCTTAACCTAGGAGGTAAGGGCTTATCTTCTGAAGAGAGAAAAATCAGGTGCTGGGCTAAAAGAATTGGTAGGGACTGTTCTAGAGAACCCATTTGTAAGCTTTGTTTGGAGAATTAGAAGTATGGTGGCCTCCCTGAGTTCCATAAGCAGCTCTTGAATTTTGTGTTGACATTCCGTCTGTTGGTGCCCTGCATTGCTACTGTCCCCCTTCTGTCCCCAAAGCCCATGCTGTGTCAGCATTATAGCTCATGCTGGGCCTTCATGTGTGTGCAGCCTGTGCAATCATGGTGGTTTGGATACTGTGCACCCATGAAACAGCTGTGCCCTCATGACTGGCTTATCCATAGTGTCCTGGTGAAACCTCCATGTCATTTCCTGGGCTTACTTTTTATATCCTAACCTTGCAGGTACAGCTGCTTGTGCATCCAGTGCCTGGGAAGAGAACTGTGTGCTCTCCAGTGCCTTCTGAAGTAGCATCCATACCTCTCATAAACAGGCATGTGCAGAGATGATTATATGGATGTTCATCTTATGTCTGAAACATTTTTAAGTGCTCTTCATGAAGACTAGACCAAAGAAATTATAGGCTTTGGAGAGATAGAAGCTGAATTAACTTGTGCTTTGCTGGCTAAGCTGCATTAACGTTTTCATTACTTCATTGGTCTAAAATGCAGTAGGCAAAAGCTGTAGGGAGAGGCCCTGTCCCCCAGCTATGCTGAATTTAATAAAATATAGGATTTCTCCTTCTAAACTTTCATTACCCAAGAACCTCTATAAACGTATCAAATGATGCTATTTAGATTGTTGCAATCAACTAATTTGATTTTCATATTACTTCTGGATGACTGTTACTGAAAAGATTTTTTTTTTATAAGGTGCCTCACCCCAGTGTGAAATCAGATGCTCATACTCCACCTCCTACGTATATTTCACTAGATTGTGTGGGCTGTGCTACTTAGCCGGAGAGCAGAGAGGAATATTTGTCTCCTGTGCTGCTGTTGTGGTCAAGGCTAATCAAATGCTACTAGTGACAGTAAGGCTTGCTTTACTGATGAATAGCAGGATGGTATTATATATTTTGTTCAGAGGGGATCAGCATAGATGCTGAGTAGAAGAGCTGCCCACCCAACAGATCCATGCTCACTCTCACAGGAGAGTTTGCTATGTGCCCAGAATACTTTCCCTGAAAACTCTGTTCCCTGTAGTGTTGCAGCTGACCTGGGACAACAAGGTGTAGACTGGAGGGACCAAGGCTGGTATCCAAAAAGCAGTGGATGTGGTTAATATTGCAGCTCTGCAGGCTGGAGGCTGTCACCTGTTGCTGCGGTTTCAAGCCTGAAGGAGTTGTTGTATGAGTTGGACATGAAGGCAAGGAGGCAGCTTGTATTATGGTAGTTGTGATAAAGATACTGTCTAATGCAAAGTTGCCTCCTGTGAGGTTCCAGTCTTTCTCCTATGTCTTTCCCATGTCTTGAACTTCTACTAATTTAAAGCTGAGCTTCTAATGAGAAGCAAAAAAAGCCCTGTTCCTTAATCAGTTTGTTTTTCTTTCATAGAATACTTCATTCAACTTAGTGCAAATTGTGGAAGCCATGTTATATTTGAAAATTATGTCAGCTGTTCTTGACATTGAACCAGACAGAAGAGTGCTGACAATCCCCATGAAGTCTGGCTTCAATGAAGTGGAATTTAGTATCATAATACACTCAGCTGAATGAAGCAATAAAATAGTTCTCCATGTTGTCCTTTTTGCATTACAGTTCTGGAGTTTTGTGGATTTCCCATTGTTTCCTTAATACCTTTCTATTCTTAATAGGCAATATATAGAATACCAAACTCCTAAAATTCACTTATCAGTTATTCTAATAACACTTTGTTGGAGCGGAGATAATGGCATCTTGTTCTTCTGTAGAACATGGACACAAGTTCTTTTTTTTCTTTCTGTCTTTGGAGTTGTTTTGTAGAGTTACACAGAAATGCAGAGATTTTTTCCCTAGGCTGGGATTTTTCTCTAGTCAATGTCAGAAATCACTTTTTCATAATTGCAAAGATTGCAGTCTCTGACAACAAGATAAACAGAACTGAGGTGAGGTATATCTTGTTCACCAAGTTAAACAGCTCTTACAATTTTTTTTCATGATCAGCTGATTGATATGGCAATTAATAAAAGTGTAAATGAGAAAGTCAGAAACACTGTGGTCACTGCCCTATAAGCTTCACTGGCACCTATAGTGAGTGTTCTTCAAGGGTAAGGAAGAGGCAGAGCTTGGACAGGGAGGAGGGAATTACAGTGCTAGAGTGTGGCTGAGTTAATTGTGGCTTCTGTGCTTTGTACCTCTGAAGGCTTCTGACAGTGAAAGGAGTGTGCCACTGGGTTGTTGTCCAGTTTCTCTTTTTTTTAATATTATGGTATCTCTGATCACAAATTCACAGACTTTAGAAGCCTAAAGTACTTCTTTTCCCTGATGAGAAATTACAGAACATACCTGCTTATATGTTCTCAGTTACATGATGGCTTTTGTTTTAACCAATTCTCTTCTGACTTGGGAAGGAAGGGGATATGTTCTTCATGAAGAGAGATGTATTCTACATGGAAACCACGTACAACATTTTCAGATGATTTAAAAGCACATTTCAAGACAGATCAGAGTTACCTTGATTTATATATTTGGTCTTCAGTCTGACTACATACAAAATGTAAAATGAAATAAAATTAAGATGTCTGGTTTATTATGTTTCCTACTCATAAAATACATCTAAGTGTTCACAAGGGAAAATTTTCTTGGGAGAAACATTAAAATGAAGTACCGCCTTACTGCCTCTGTTGTTACTTTTCTGTTGTCTTGAAATTTTTTTTTAGTTTTTTTTTTTTTTTTTTTTTTTTTTTTTTTTTTTTCTTCTACTAACAGGGAAGGATGCCTAGGATGTGTATTTCAGCTAACCATTAATGCTTCATTTTTGATGTCTGTAGTACCTTTACCTGTATGCTAATATATGTAGATGAACAGGCCAGGACTTGACCTATATAATAGAAGTGCCTTAATTTACTTCTCTGTACATTCCAGGGTGTGGGCATTTAAATAAAAAGGGAAAAAAAAAGATGAGCTGGTGCTGGTACAGTAATTCTAGCTGGAGACTGATACTTGGATACTTGACTGATACGAGGGTAGTTATCAAAACAGCCACCATCTGATGCTGGTTTTTTCCCATTCCTATTGGAGACTTATCTGCAGCCAGGCAGAGGCCAAGAGCCTGCTTGGGCAGTCATTCCTCAGTCCCATCTTGGTGGCAGGATGCAGGTGTTGGGCTTGACCTGTCAGCAGGGTGCACCTTGCAGCTGTGCTTCCCGATGATCTTGGGAAGAGGTAGCCCCTGGAAAGCACAGAGCCTCCCTGCTGTGCCCCAGGTTCAGGCTTCCTGCAGGCACCCAACAGGACATAGCCTAGCCTGCTTCTCTCCTGGATTAGGGCAGGGCAGGCCTTGGGGTTGGACCATAGGATCTACCTGGCCATCCCTCCTGAATCCCTTGGTGTCTCATCTCTGGTTAAGTGAAGGACACTTAACAGAACCACAGATGATTCATTGGATGCTGTGCCAGGAATTCAGCTGTGCGGAGTGCTCGCAGGTCATAGTTGAGATTTTGCATCTTAAATAGAGAGAAATAACAAATCCTTCACATTAAACAGTATGAGAATACACAAAAGAACATTTCCAGGAAAGCATGTGTGCCTGAGATGAGGAAAAGGAGTTGATCTTGTTTCTGATTTGCACCATGAACGGTGGCATCTGCAGCATTCCTCAACAGTTGAGAAACTTATGTGGATGTCTGCAGGTAATCTTGAGTCGTCTTGGAGACAGAAGACTGAATCCTCCTCTCTATCCCTTGGTATTCTTTCTGTAACGTGATGGTGTCCACATGTGTCCATACACAAATAATATTCTTTGTTTAAAAGTCCTCAATGTTCTCTGGGGACCTGATCTGATCTTCTAGATGAGCTTTCCCTTTCTGCAGCTGTTTTGGACTGAATCTGGGGAAACAGTTCCAGTACATGGTCTGCATCCAAAGGAGAAGCGTTGCTCCTCTGAGGACTGTTAGCTATGGTAGGAACGCATAGCAGGAGGGCTGGGCTCAAACTTTTGCCCTGCCCTGCACTTTGAGAGGTTGTCCATGAATTCTGAGCTACAGCATTGCTCCCCCACATCTTCTGAAGGGTGCTGAACAAACTGGTGACAAGGCAGACTGAGGTGGGAATCAGTGAAATGTATTTCCCAGGTCCCTCTCACAGGTTCTCTCCTAAAATTCCTGAAATGCTCTTACTTTTATCTTGTTGTCAATCCTCGGAGTTGGGTTGTCTGGAAATAGTTATTTTCTTGTTGAAGTTCTTGCTGTGGTATAAGATAGCTTGGCAGCATCTATGAGAAAATAGTTATATGGGGAAGAGGTTATTTTGAGATTTTTGTCTTAACTGGAAAAGTACCAAAAGCTGGGAAGTGCAAAATACATGTGGGGGTTTTTTTTCCCCCTGAAATTTCACACCACTTTTCAAAATAAATTCTTCTGCCTTTAAGTGGGTGAGTCCTTGCTCAAAAGTAGTGATTCCCAAATGTTCATATTTGAGCCAAGAATAAAATCTCTTTTTATTCAATCTCTTCAGAGCCTGCCTTTGAGAAAGAAAGAAAGAATTTAGTCTTCTTTTAGAGACTTTATTCTCTTTATAGAACATAATGAGTTTGCTTTTCAAAGGAAAAAACTGAGAATGGCAGTGAAGGGGCTCTGTTGTATCTTGGCTTGATTTTATGCAGGATAAAGCTGTTTAGTATTTAATACAGTAAACTGGTTAAAAGGATAAGTTATATAATTACCATGAACTTTTAAATAATGATTAGTATTAGTCTTGATTTTCAGTCATGGCTGTGGCTTTGTAAGTAGGAAAATGGTTGCAGATATAGTCAGAGCTTTTAAAGATTTTTTCCTTTCTTTTTGTTTATTCTTATTTGCATATCTTAATTATGTAAACATCTTCAATTTGGAAGCTGAAATGCTATTTCATTTCTCCAAGAATCTTGTAGTTTCAGCTCAGTGAGTTCCAGTTCTTTGGAGCTTGTTAACTTGCCTCTGACAGTTTCTTGTAGTCAGATATGGCAGCTGATGTCTGACAGCTTTAAAATAATAATGAATGCCATAAAATTCTTTGTTTACTTAGTGATGTGATCCTGTAGCCTGATTTCAAATGAACAAACATCTGTATGGTGTATGGGAATAAGTAAGTTGTCCCTTGCTCTGTGGTACTTGTTGCTGGACTGCAGCTGACTCTTCAGGCAATAAAAGAACCTAGTGGTAGGGTGTGAAGTGGTATGAAACCACTCCTGATGGCAATCAGCTTGTCATGAAGCTTGAGGGAAAGGGTCAGAAAGTAGCCTGAAAGTATTTCTACTTCAGAGTGTTGAACTGTGGTTTTATTGCTGTCAGTATTTGGCTAATAATGGGGTATGAGTCGAACCCAGTTTATGGGTACAGTTCACCAAATTCAGTTCTGCTCCACTTCAAGAGAAACAGCACCAAATGTAAGCAAAATGTCTCTTGCTCCCTTAGTATTTAAACTTCTGTAAAAAAATGTCATAGGACTGAAAGCAGTAGCTTTGATCTCAGAGGCAAACAGATGCTTCTCAAAGCTGCTGCACTGGGAAGTATATTGGTCTCTGTCTCTCTTTTTATTGTACTCTATGCTAAACTTGTATTCACAGGATTTAGGAACCCCTCCCCATGCACTTTTTAGCAGTGACCCAATCTTTCCATGATACAAAATGGACCTGTGGACTCGAGAATGTTCATTTAGCTCCCAGGTGCACCAGAAGAGCTCCCAGATAGAGACAGCTGAAATTCCTGAGGTCCCAAGCCCAGCCAGAAGTTTCCTCCTACAGCACCTAATGTACAAAAGTATCAGAAAAGGTTGTGTGAAACAAAAGGAGATGATATTTAAAGATTAGCCTTGTTCTTTTACTAGTCATTTTGCAGCACCAGATAAATGATAATATTCAATTGTTAGGGGAATTACATTGTGTTTGAAGGATTCTTCTGCTCCTCAGTTTGTAGAGACCTTTGTCGCCTTGTTTCCCAGCCTTCAGCCTTGGAGTCAGAAATTTCATGTAAACAAATTAATGTTTACAGAACTTTTTATCATGTTTTTATGTTCCTTTCTGTGAAAGGACAATTGATGGACGCTTTCTAAGACCAGTGGAGTTGAAGAGATTGAACCTCAGTCTTCCAATCTAGTCTCCTTTTTAGAAATCTATATAAGCTGTAAAAAAAATTTAAACTTCCTCTTTTCCTGCTTTGACTCCGTGGTGATCACTGCATCTCCCTCGGGACAGCATTGCACTACACTTTACCAAGTAGGTAGCCTTCATCAGTTAATACAGGAATTGACATAAAGGTGATGCAAAGTTCACAGTGTAGTGGTGTGGTACGGTGTCAATTTGAACTCTTTAATAAGTTCACAGCAAGAGGGTTTTTGTTTTGGGGTTTTTTGTCTTTTCTTGAGCTTTTTCCTAGTGTCAAGTCAATCCTCAGGAATGATGGATTGTGCATGTGTCACATGCAGGTTATCATTCTGGCAAAATCACTGACAAGCTGATGTGCGTGGTTATTGTTTGTTTTTTGGAGAAGGCATATACTCTACTTCCTAAGCCAAAGAGAAACTTTTCTCAGACAAAACCTGATCTCTTTGTAAGTACTTTTAAATCCTGCCTGTGTATTGCAGGTGCATGCCCAGACCACATGCTGCCTGGTGACCACTACTTCTGTGAACAGAAGGATTAGAATAAAGTTTCAGCCTTAATCCTGGGTTTCCTGCACTGATTCATTTACAGTCTTATTCCTGTTCAGTTGACTGTGTGTTAAAAAGCATGTTTTATTTATATTTGCTGTCACAAAAAAAAAAAAAAAAGAAAAAAAAAAGGCACTCACTGTGATATTTTGGTTTTTATTCTTGATGAACTATGTAAAGATTTATGCCTTTATTTCCCCCCCCCGACTCTTCACAAGATAGTAATTAACCATGTGCTATGCAAATTCATGCAGAAAACAAATTGGTTATGTGTTAATTAAAACTAAATGATGGCAATTTTATATTTAGGTTATTTCAAAGTGCCTAAATTATTTTGGATTTGAAGTCTTAAGTGTTTTTCAGTGCATGCCTTAGTCCCCTCTTTGTTATTTTAAACTCTATAGTAAATATATGTGGTTTCTTATGTACAGAATTATATGCTATAATTTAAAAAAAAAAAACCCAAACCAACAAAACAACCGGTGTCTGTCATCTTCAGGGCTTGAACTGACCTGCAGAATTTTGTAAAATGGGAAAAATAATTATTCACTTTTTTAGTGGTCTTGCTTTTTTGTTCTTTTATGATCCCTAAAGTTTTAAATGTGGTGTGCAGAAATTGAACTGCATATAAGATTTAATATTGGCCAGGACAAGATCTTGCAACTAAATTAGTTCAGCAATATGTTTAATTGAAAAGAAATTGGTAAAAGACTCTTGTCTTTATGCAGTTTTTTGTTTATCTTTGAAAGTTTTGCATTTTGGGAGCTATTTAAATCATCTTTCTTTATAAGTTAAATCAATTGCAAGCATACAAGATGGTTTTAGGAATAGGAAAATTAATTTCTTCATGTTCTAACAGATTTAAAAGAAATATTTTTGAACTGTGTAGTAATGCATAGGATGGGTTTTTGATTAAGGAAAACACACTAAAAGCATATGTTTGTGGTGGGTTTTTGTTGTTTTTTTTTTCAGGTTTTCATGTGTTAATTTCAGTTTCTTTACCAGTCTATTGCAAAACTGGCCTTGGTGCCCTCATGAGTCTTCTGAGAGTTGTGTGAAAATCTAAAGTCAAAATTTCAGGGGTTTCAAAACCACTAAGTCAGTAAGATGTTTGACATGGAGTTAGAGTTAATTTATATTTGGGTGCTATAAAAGTATGAATCTGTGGCTAAGGTGTACAGGAAAATGTATGGAGGTAAATGAAGTTACAGGGGGCCACTGGGGAAAATTTCAGATACTGACAATTTCACTGATGTGTTTCTGTGAAATGATTGCCAGTGTTCCCTCATTCTCACTACTCAGAAAGGTGCTTAAGTGAAAATTAAACCTGTTGGGAGGAAGTGCTGATTAACTCTTGTGTCCCATATGATGATGTCAGGAGCTTGCCCCCCTGCATGGGGAGGGAAGGAAGGATAGGGAATTCTTCCATCTCTGATCCATATATTTATAATCTCCTGCTGTTATTATTGTGAGGCCTAAAAATATATTGGATTCTGCTTCAGAAAGAAGATTGAATACATGTTATTGTAGGAACAGTGTTTTAGGTAGTTTAGGCAAGAAAGCAGCTGTTGTGTAAAAATGTCTACATGAGAGTAGAGTCTTCCTTTGAGACAAATAAATTTGTTTTCAATACAATTGAGCACTGTTGGTTTGGGGTTTTTTTTCAGTTCTTAATAGAAGCTCAGCAGTAAGCCTTGAGCACAGAATAAATTCTTTATCCTGTGTGATTTGTGTGCATTTGTCTTTTAAATCTGTTTAACAAAGTAGTGCAACAAATTTGGGATTAGCAACATGCTAGTTAGCTTTGCTGGAGGAAGCTGGGACAGAAAAATGGGGAAAATCATGTTTTTTGCATTAGGTATGATGAGCTGACACAAAGATTAGCTGTATCTTGCACTTCTTTTCAAATGGTTCCTGACCTCATGGGTGCAAGGAAGTTGTGATTCAGCTGTAGCAGGATAAATTTGGCAAAGAAAATAAGCATGAGTTTTGTGCTGGTTTGTATATTGGCAGAAAGATATTCTCAGCTCGTAGACTTTCCTTTTACCTCTCACAAATTTAAAAATAAGGTTGATTTAATGCCAAATGTCTTTTGTAACACATGCCCTTGTATTGTATTTTAGTGCTCTTTACTGTTTATAGTGGCTTTATTTTTTCTCTGGATCTGCTCTGACACGTATGATATGGAGGGCTGTAAATGCAAGTAAATCAGGTACTGCTTGTAAAAGTTTGATACATTATGAAATGCACATTTTAAATTTCAGTAACATGAAATCAGGACTGTAAAATCCTACTTTTAATCTAGGCTTATTTGGTTAGGCTATGTTAAATCCACTCCTAAAAATACTCAAGCTTTTTAATATTATTATTTTCATTCAAGATCAAATCTCTTTGAACTGTGTAGATGCGCACCTGTGCTCATTTTAATCCCTGTGTAGTTTTCATCAATTATCACAGCGGGCAAGAAGAAAATCAAATTGTAAAATGCTTTTGAAAAGTAAATACATGCAACTTGGGGTTCATGTTTCTGTTTTAATCAAACATCATCTGTATTCATGTTCTTAGACAAAGCTGGGTGAGGGAGGAGCACTAAGAGTCTTTTTCTGTTTTCATAGTGAAATATCTGTTTTGAAGTGCTCTACCGTATGATGAGTGTAATATGTTCGTGTTTGTAGAGGAAGGCTGTGTTGTGTGTATATGTTTTTTTTTTTTTAAGCTGGAGAAAATCTAGGTCAAGAGATTTCATTCTTATTAATAACTTAAAGCTTCATTCCTCAAAAATTATCCTCCATGGCTAGAAAGCTTCCTCACTGGGGAAGTGCTGTTGCTCTCAAACATGGATGGGAGCATTTTCCTTTCCATCAGGGTGTTAAGATGTTCACCTTAGAATCAGAGTCATTTAGCTTTGAAAAGACCTCCAAGGTCATTGAGTCCAAGCATTAACCTAACACTGTCAGCTGCTAAACTGCTAAACCACATCTACGCAGAGGTATGGTGACTCCATTCCTTCCTTGGTCAGGCTGTTCCAATGCTTGACAGCTCTTCTGGTGAAGAATTTTTTTCTTTTATCCAATCTAAGCCTTCCTTCACACGGCCTGAGGCCATTTCCTCTTGTCTGTCACTTGTTACTTGGTAGAGGAGACTGACCCCCACCTGGCTACAACCTCTTCTCAGTAGTTGTAGACAGCAGTAAGGTCCCCCATGAGCATGCTTTTCTCCAGACTAAACAACCCCAGCTCCCTCAGCAGCTCCTCCATAAGACTTGTGCTCCAGATCCTTCATCAGCTTGGTTGCCCTCTGGATGTGCTCTAGCACCCCAATATCTTTCTTCACCCGTGTAATTTTGAGCACCATCACAGAACCTCACAGGAGCCTGCTCATTGTGTGTTTATCAGTGTGGGGCTGAGCTTGGGACTGGGGACTCGTGCATTTCCTGTTGCCTGCTGTCCAGCTCCATGCCATGTCCCCAGCCTCCTGACCCATGTGTGACCACCCTCTGCCCAAAAGAGATCTCATGGTATTGATATAACAAAATAGGCCACAGGACTGAATTTTTTGTTTTCCTGAATGTATACATCCCCATCAGCAAAATAAACAAATGAATATGGAAGCTTGCCAATTCTTCTTGTAGTTCATTGGGAGATGCTAAAACATGAAATCTCTCACTTGGCCTTGTCTAGCTTTCTTGTTCCTCTTCCTCAGCAGCTACTGGCCTGTGTGTTTAGCTGCACAGCACCAGTGACTTGGTGCTATATATCTGGACTGGGAAGAGTGCTGTTAAACTGGAAGAATGGAGAAATTCTTGGCTCTTACAGGTAATCTAGTGTATTAGAAGTTCAAACAATCTTGGGGAAAATAGTTGTATGAAGCCTTTGATTTTATCTTAATCTTTTGTGTCACCCTAGACCTGAAAGCAAAGGTAGTTAAATTAGGATAATTAATCATGGAATAACTTTCACAGGGGAATGTAATGAATTTTCCATCTATCTCCAAGTTATGTAAATCAAGATAAGAGTCTTCTCATAAACATTCTGTTTGCAAGCTATGGACAAAAAAAAAAAAAAATTAATTTAGATGCCTTCTGTTTTGGCATTTTGAAGTTGTTTCTGGTGTAGTTCCTTCAAATACTAGAATTTAGAACTTTAGTCTGTATTTTGATGTCTGGAACTGTATGAAAGAGGGCAGACTTGAGGGACAAAAGGTAATTTTTAGTTAAAATGTTTGTATTAAGGATTCCTGTATTGACTTTCCTTTTCTCCTGTTCCTTCCCAAAATCTTGTGGAAGTAAAAGAGATTGGACAGGAGACTGTTTATGTGCTGCTACAGGAGCAGTAAAACTGAGTTTGTGCTGCAAAAATCGAGAAATATATTTACTGCTTTCAGGGAAAGTCTTCCAATATGAGGAGTTGCAAGTCCTAACTTCCCAAAGGGAGATGTGCTGAAGCCTTAGACGTTGTAGTCAGCCCTTGTGATTATTATAATTGCATCTTTGTGAATAACTTCTGTAGATGTGAAGCAGACTTTGAAGCAAGTCAGTTGACACCCACACAGAACCAGATTATAACATCCTGATTAAATTACTATGCAGTGCAAATGCTAAAGTATTGTCAATACAAAGAAAGTTTTTTCCCAACAATTCTGAAGGCGTTGAAATTCACATGAAATCTGCTGGACTTAAAAATTAACTTGCATAGTTAGGTTATTTGCACGTAAAATGAGCAAAGATTATCAAGATCATTAAAAACATAAAACATAAAAGAATAATGTCAAATGTACTTTAGGAATACTTATCAAATTCTGTTCACATCCCACATATTTTATTTTAACTTTTTTTAATTAGTGGTCAAATGGTGACTTTTGGTGCACTATTTCTTCTTGAAAGTATAATGAAATAATTCTTCTCTGGTTTGTGTCAAGCAGATTGAAACTTATTCTGCTTGAATTGCATCATATGAAACACTTTTTCAGCAGGGTCTGAGAAAGTGTGCTCCTGAAGATTTATCTCCTCTTTATGATCATCGAGCAGTGGTAGATGCCACATCTCTGGAAGCATTCAAGGTCAGGTTGAATGGAGCTCTGAGCAATCTGATCTAGTTGAAAATGTCTTTGCCCATTGCAGAGGGCTAGAACTAGATGGTCTTTGAAGGTCCCTTCAGGTGCAAACTCTTCTGATTCTGTGGTAATTACTGGACATTTAAATGCATTGTTTGTACGCTATGCAAATGTAGGAGTAGAAATCATAGTACTGCAATAAACATTAAGATGGATACCTCTTTAGATGTTGGACTTATTTTTAAGAACATTTTGTTCCTTCTGTCTAGTGCTTTTGATAATTTTGATAAATTTTGTATTGCACAAGCATCTCCTTAGATGCCTCAGACTGACCTTCAGAATGTTCAAATTCAATGTTTGGGATTTAGTACTTGTTTAGATGCCTTTGCAAATAACTTGCACAGAATTTTCTTCAGGATCATTATATTGTCAACTTTTACAGGGAAGAATGCCATTGTCAGCATTTTATTAGCCTGGTGGAATCATCAAAATGTGCATCTTTAGGTATATGTGGGTGCCTCCAGTGAAAAAAATATCTGTTTTGAGGTAGAAAAATGTTGCTTGTGTTTTTTGGGGATTTTTTTGTTTGTTTGTTTTGTTTTGTTTTTGTTTTTGTTACCCTAATGACCAGCACAATTTTCTTAGCTGGGGGTTCTTTTGAGATTCCAAAGGTTGACCAGTGTAAGTGTTAGTGGTACATCTCATTATTTAAAAAGCATTGCTAGGTAGTTTCAGGATGAGTGACAGGATAGGACAATCTCTCAGTTGCCCTTTGGTTTCAGAATAGAACAGGGTCCTTGCTTTATGGAGTGATGACATGTGACTGACTAGCTGCAAGCTCCCATGCATCTCTCCTTTTATGACTGGTGCTTTGAAATGGCTATCTACTTTGTAAATTCGGTGTTTTTTTAAATACTCTCTGCCCTTTCCTTCTTCCCTGGATACAGTGCTGTTAAATGAGGGTAAGAGTTGTCAAAGGAAGCCTATGCACATGACATCTGTGGCTTTTTGTGCTGCATCTAGTGACATGATGTGACTGATATTTTTATTTATAAAGTATAAGTATCAAAGTTCTATGTTAGCTTATGCTATGCTGAGTTATGTTTATGTCAGAACAGTATGAGGTTGTAGTCTCTTAGGTTTTACTCCTTTTGTGACATTTGACAGTCAAGTGGCCCAAATGAAGGTCAAACCCATGGAGGTGCTCTGCAACTGTTGCCTCTTTCATGCTTTTCCATAGTGACCTGATACAAGGTTGATGAATGTTTCTAAAAGAAGCAATAAGTGGCAGAGTCCTCAGAAAGGAAGTGTAAAGCCTTTTGATTCAAACTGTTGATTTATTCCGCTCTTAGCAGTAGCGGTTGGTTTGGCTGCTTGCCCCTTGCTTTTTTGCCAGCTTCCTGCTACTTGGAGATGAACAGGGTCCTGGATTTGCTTTCTCTGGGGTATGGAAGTGCTGTACCATTGCACTGAAATTCTGGTTAGTAATAATTTGCATAAATAAGAAACAATTTTTTATATATATATAGCTAGGTTTAAATGAAGAAAAGTAATCAATTGTGGCATCTTATGCATTTTTTCCTTCTGTACAGAATCGCTTCAAATGGCCTGTCTAAGCTGGAGTAGTATTGGTAACTACATTGCTGTTTGCTTCTCTATTTCTCAAAATTGTGGTGTGCAGCACAAAAATATTGTTGTTAAATGCCTCTCATAAGGTAGGCTTATGCAGAGCTGGCATGTTATGCTTAATTCCTGCTTTCATGACCATCTGCTGAGTAATCTATGTGCTGAGCCCAGGGCCTGGAGATGGGCTCTGCTTCTTGTCATCCAGGGAGGAAGGCTTCTGGTAAGACATCCATTTTTCCATGGTGTGGTGGGCATGATGCAAGGACTCTTTCCACAGCCTCATTAAAGTTAAATCATCGATATCCTGTACCCAGCACTCATTTTCCCTGCGAGTATGATACTGTTTTACTCATCCTGTCAATGATGATAGGTCACAAAGGGAAGCAATAAACTCCTTGTACTTTGTTGTAGTCCAGTATAGGTATATTTAATAAACATCTCAATGGTTTAATGTAGTTTTCAGGAAAAGTTTTTAATGTGTGTTTTCTGAGGTGTCTTGACTCGAGCCTTTGTGAATCCCCAGCTTGGTCAGTAATGTGGGCCCTGGGGTTATATATACTCTCCTGGGGAGCTCCCTTGCTTTACAACCTGGAAGTGAGAGCCAGGTCCCCAAGCTTGGCTGGAGACAGGGATTAGGTCTGACTGCTAAAGCAGGCAGCACATCTGTGACTGGCTGACATCTGCATGCCCTTGTACTTGCCTTTTTTTCAGTGTTGATATGTTTTCATAAATACTTCCGTACTCACTGTCTTGTCCTTTGGCAAGTAAGTTTTAGAAATAATGTCTGATTTATATCCTCTTTGTATATTTGACCCTGTGGCCTGACACCAAGTCAAAGCTTTGTATATCTTCTTATTCCCAGCAAAGTAGACTGTAGGGTTTTGTTTTGAAGCCCAGCTGTAGATTTAGTATTTCCTATCATGGGCAATGTGTCTGTTTCATGTCTCTTATTACTAACATTTCATTTGTTGATTGATTTAAAGTCAAAAATGAGGTCACCTGTTTGTATCTTTTCCTCCTCCAGCTGTAAAACATCCAAAGAGAAACAATTACAGTTGAATAATCAGGAACCAAGTTATTCTTCCTGGTTATGCTGAGTTGTGAAGAGAGAACTGACAGTCTGAGTGTGAAGTAGGGTAAGAAAGTGGATGTCTTCAAGCAGAGAAAGAATTGAGATTAAAGTGAATTCTTGCTGCTTTGGGGTTTTAATAACTTGCTGATGAAAAGTCTTTACTTTTCTACTTGAATGTAGAAATGTGGGCAGGAGAGTCTTTCATTCCAGAAGAAAATTCATCTTTACAGACTGTGTTTCAGTCATGTGTAATTAATTGATAAATCAATGACAGTTTACGTCAGCTGATTCCTCCTGCTAGTTGTCTCTTACTTCTTACTTCTTTTTAAGTGCCTTACTTTTTTGGGCCTATTACTTCTGAAGCGTTTTGTTTGGGGTTTTTTTTGGTGGGATTTTTTGGAGGTGGCTAGGGGGTGGGCTGGTGGGGTTTCCTCTGCATTTGCAGCTATCTCATTATTAATAATTGTGTTCTCGTTCTGAAGCTTATATTATAAGTTCTGTTCCTGTTGTGTTGACCAGTGAGCAAACAAAGGTGACCTAAAATTAGCTCCTCCAAAATGTGTGTGTGGCTGTTTTTTCTGTAGCCATTTGGCACTTTCCTACTTCCCGATTTCCCGTAGATCTGATGAAAGCATCATACTGCCTCTAGTCATTCAGGTACTTTGGAGAACCACTCTTGCAGTTCCCTGGCATCATCCCCTGGCAGAATTGCTTGGGCAGGTTTTGCTTCAGCATCTGTGAGCTGAGAACCTGAGAGCTGCCTTGATCTGATTATTTAAGGGAATTGGGTGTCACTTTTATTGCTTTGAATGTTGGTCATTGTCCCTTGGCACACCCAAGGGAGAAGTAACACATCTCGTATGGGGGTTTACTACCAGGAAGAGTTAGGATTCTCATGTCTCTTGCACAACTTATTTTATGCAGATCTGTCAAGATAATGGAAAGATTAGAGGCTACAGCAAATTTGTTTTATATTTTGTATAAAAATCCTTCTTCTTCTACTGTAGCTGGATTTGCAAAAACAAAACCAATCATGAGTCCAAATCTGAAGTCATTAAGGAACATTTGTGTAACTTTGATGTTGCAAAGACTTTTGAAAATGTCTGTGTATTCCAGACTATCATTCTTAAGATGATAATCACTATTAAAAGCTAGAGAGAGGTGTCACCCTTGTTAGATCTAAAGTCTGTCTCATGCATAGTTTTGCTTATATTTCCATGCTTTTCTTATGCTTAGTAGATTTCCAGTTCTGCCTATTAAGTGCTGCTGATTTTTAGAAAGTTTGTTGTGAGAATTCAGGCAAGCAGTGTAACATACATATTTCCCCTTTGAACTGCAAATAATTAATTGCTCTCATGTATATTTGCATCAGTGTCTTGTCTTCAGATTTTTTCCAAATAGCAGGCAAAGATGGTGATAGCATATGGTTGCTTCTAATGTTTGTTCCAAAGTCAAACCAATTACTTAGCTTGCATCTTATGAACAACAAGGTGGTTATGCTTTCATGGTGACTATGAAAAATGAATAAAGCTAAATGGCAAACTGAAAAGCAGGACAGTTCATAATTTAGCTTACTTCTGGAGTTATACCCAGAAGTTCCTGTCATTCAGGAGCCATTATATTTGGGAAATAACTCTGAGACAGAGTACACTGACATCTTCCCTGGATCATCAATAAGGTCTCAGAGAGTACATTATTTTTTTTTTAAATTTGAAAATTGATTACTTTAATTATGTCCTTTTTCAGAGCTTCGTTGTCTTTTTTTTTTTTTTTAACTGATAGAGAATTCACCAAAAATTCTTACAAAAGGTCTCTTCTTTTGTCTTAATTTCAGCTTCTATTCCCTATTTTGTAGTTCTGCGTAATGTTTGCAGTAATATGGCACAATGGCATTTTCCTATTCCCTTTCACAGTGAAAACTTACGAAACCCAATCGTTTTGAATAAATTTCCTGGTCTTATTTACTTAAAATTAATCATGGTACCAGGGCCCTTCTTAAGCCTATCTTCTGGTGTCACTTTGTGCTGGTTTTGGCTGGGATAGAGTACATTTTCTTCACAGAAGCTGGTCTGGAGACATGTTTTGGATTTGTGCTGAAATCAGTGTTGATAATACAGAGATGTTTTTCTTATTCCTGAGCAGAGCTTGCACAGTGTCAAGGCCTTTTCAGCTTCTCACACCACCCCACTCTTGAATCATTGCACTTGCTTTTCATCATGTGCCTCATTTTCCTCATTCTGCACCATTTCTTTGAACCCTTAGTTGGCTGTTGTCACCAAACCCAGGAACATTCACAAGTTTACAGGCTTTCTTCTTTCAAGTCCCTTGGCAAGAGGTGTATATTCACAAAGACTGAAGAGGGTAGGAAGTGGTACATTAGCATATAAACACAGTTCATAAATTCCCAGTTCCAGTTTTTAGTTGGTACCCCTTGAATTGTGTTTGTGCTTTCAGCTGGGGAGTACTTTCCATCATCTCTGCTTTTCTGTAGGGTTTCTTAAAGGAATGGTTTTCTGTAGGAATTGTGTTTATCCTCTTAATAGCCACCTGTCTTAGCACACCTAATTCTGATTGCTTTTTTTGTTGTCATTAGTTTGTTTGGCATCTGACTGTTGTTCTTCAGGTGCACAAAGAAAGTGACAGCATGGAAACCCATCAGGTCGATCCATGCTGCTGCTTTGTTCAAGTACTGTAATTTCCCTGCCCTTCATTCCCCTCTACAACAATGCCTTCCTCAAAAAACACACCATCTCTTTTTGCTCATCTTTGGAGCCCTGTTTTACCAGGCTGCCCACTGATGCTTAAGCACTCTAATTACTCTGTCGTGATGTCTGTACGTATTTTCATTTATTTTTTAACTTTAGAAAAACAGTTTCTATCCTGTAGAACGAGGTAATGGGCTGGCAAGAAACCCTGGTTGTCTGTGTTCCTTTTTTTGTGCCTGTTTTATTTTAATAACTGATACAAACTGTAAATGAAACCCTTGGTGTTGGAGAGTATAAAAAAGAGTAGCTGAGAATGTGGGCAAAAAACTAAGAAAGGTAAAATGAAGATCTGTTTTTTTCTCTTCTGTAGGTATATTTCTCAGACATGCATGTGTACACACCAGCAAACGAAAGTATTCGTGTGTTGAACTTGGTGATCTGCTTCTAATTGAAGCTTTGTGTCAGTATAATTAATGTTTAGGAGATTAGTGCACTTGTGTGCATCTGCGAGTGACCTTAACTTTCCCTGACAGTTTACAGTGTCTTGATAGCTGTGCTGATCCAGAGTCTCCTAGTGATATACTCACAGCTGCAAGAATGGTGGTAGTGAGGCCTTGAAACTTTTAAATATGTTGCCACCTTTCAGTTGTCCAGTGGCTGTAACTCTTGCTAGGAAAAATTAGCAGTATTTTCATCAAAGTTTGCAGGGAGTAAGGCTCCTCTTAGTATCTTATAGGTGTCTTACTTTGCAATGAAATTTATTAGTCGATCTGAATTGGGATGAACACTTCTAACAACTGGGTATCAAGTCAGAAAACATGAATGTTATTCCAGCTCAGAAGTAAAGTCTTCAGTACTGAAGATACTTTTCACTAGCCAACAAAAGTAATACAGAGTAATAATTAAAGTAACCATGTGTGAAGCGTAAATGTATTAATATTAATTGTGGGAAATGCCTGACTTGAGATTTTTCTGTATATCTTTAATTTGATTGCCCCATCTTTTCAGGGGCTTGATGCTGAATATGGGAACAGATTACAACTTAGTTTTATTATTGATTTAAATGAAAATAAGTCTGTCTGCAGGAGTAGAAACTGCCAGAATTAGTGGATATGGACCCTTTCTAACAAAACTCCACTAATGTTTCTGAAAATTGTGTTCTCTAAATTGACTGTACCTTTTAATTTATCCTAAATGTGAGATTTTTACCTGAACATTATAGAGATGTGAGAGTAGTGAGTCTGTACCTTCTGCCTGTGAAAATGTAAGGTCTGCATTAAAAAGGTTGAATAGTTTTTCGCAATACACGTTGCTAGATATTCCTTCGTTTCTAGTTACATATAAAGCTAAGGTCTTCTCTAACTTCTCTGCTTTGTTAAATAACTTTATTTCCTCACAGAGGTTTGGCTGCAGAGCATTCATATCTTTTTTTTTTTGACACAGAAAGTATAGCTTTGTTAAATAACTTTGTTAAATAACTTTATTTCCTTACAGAGGTTTGGCTGCAGAGCATTCATATCTTTTTTTTTTGACACAGAAAGTATAGCTTACTTATTTGAGTAGCTAGATTCCTCCAGCTGCCTAGTTTCAGTTTCCTGATTTAGACTTCTCTTCCATGACAGAGATTAAGGTAACACCTTATCAAAGCATCCAGTTATCAAATGCTTAATCATATGCTGCTGAGCTTCCATATCAGCTTGTTTTTTTGTGAAGAAATCCTATGTTTTTTAAGACTTTAGTTTGGATTGTGGAAACCTCATGGTAGACTTGAGGTCTCATGGTAGGTTTGAAGGTTTAGATTGATGCCTTTGGGATTATTGGAATAAGAAGGCCATTCATTCATTCATGAATCCTTCTAAATTACGTTTGGCTTCTCTTCCATGAGATGTGTGTTTTTCTAAGTATTAAAACTTTGATTTTATACTTAGCAAGAGAGGAAGAACAGCAATTGAGGATGAAAAGTCCTTTCAGAAAAAAAGCCCAAAGACTTGTTGATACTGGACAGTGAAGCAGGAAACTACATGTGTTATAAAAGGCTCCAGCTTGTTGGATAAAGGCTGAAACTCAGGATATAGTCTATAAATACAAAACAGGTTCTTAGAAATATTTTTAAAGTGCAGTTTTGAGCACTTTAGAGAAGCTGACTGATAACAGTGCACCTACTTAATATAAATATATTTGTGCAGATGCATACATATACATACACTCAATAACATACTTTCATCTTTAAACATGAATATATTCAACTCAGTGATATTAATTTCCCATATGAGATTGGTAACATTACTAACATCAGATATAAATTTGGAACCATATTTTTTGCCGATTCTAACCCATCAGTTTAGTGGAGAAGCAAAAAGAAAGGGACTCTAATTTCAACAGGTAGAAGGGAAGGAATTTGTGAAGCTGAATATTTATCTGCACAAAAAGTCACAGCCTTTTTCCCCTGTAGTATTTTGTCACAAGTTTTTGTTTTTATTTAGTACATCCAACAGTCTCCTGGAGACTTTGGGGATGTCTTCTATCCTGACCACTTGATAACTGTTAAAATTTGTCACTCAACTTGGAAAGTGTTTGTACTGGAAATTTCTTGGGCTGTTGGCCAAGCAACATGACTGGAACAGATTTACTAGCTGCAGCTAATGACCATGCTCACTTTTTTCCCCTTTGACTTGTCAAATATGAACTTACAGGGATCCTTTTGCTTGTGCAGTTGCTTTGGTTTTTAGACTGAAATGAGTATCATTCAAAATTGCTGCTAAAATGCAGTAATTTGGAGATCAGAATAATTTGTAATAATACAAGAGTGTGTTTCTGGCTAATAGTCTGTTGTTGTGCTTTGTTGAACTAAACAAGGCAAGATTGAAAAACATTCTTTTTTTCTTGCCATGTTAATTTTTTTCCTTTTACCAAATACCAGAATGACACTACTACAGCAGGCTCATAATAGCTGAATAGCTGTAATGTTATGTCATTCTGACTATGCTTATGCCTTCAACTTTCTCTTGTTTTTTTTTTTTCTAATTTTAAGTATTTACATGCAGATACCAATCCGTCTGAACACCCCCCCCACCCCCCCCATTGTTACTTGTTTCTGCTGTACCATTGTTTCAAAGGCAGTCTCCCAAGATGAGACTTCATCTACCCACCCAACACAAACAAACTCTTATCTTCAGTGTACTAATGTTAAGACCCAAACTGAGTCAGGGTCCCCAAAGACTGTGAGTAAAGAAGCCCAAAGTAATTGGTATCCGATGAATATTGCTGCCTGTTTGGTTTGTTAACAGTATGAGACCAAAAATGGTTTTCTTGGATTTGTGCTTAAGCTGTTCCTGCATATATTTTTTGAGATTTTTGTTAAAGGATTTTTGTTTGCCCTGTATTTCATCACGTGGTCTGTAACCTGACTGCAGTCCTGTTTCTAGAGTGAATAGCTGATTAGAAAATTAAAGTAATTTGAAACCACTCAGAATTGTTTGCTTAAAGGAAGCTGCTGTGCCATCTGCTTGTGCCAGTAAGGGTGCTTGACCACATACTGTCAAACAAAACCAAACCACAGAAATCTCATGTACCCAAGTACTTTTCTGTGTGATTAGAGCTGGCCTTACCTCAGGTGGCATTTTGAGAAAAAGAACATAAACAGGGATTTGGGTCACAGCTTGTAAACTTCCAAATTCTGTATGGTTGTTTTGCATGTAAAAAGCAGTGGTGAAGATCATTGATTTCAGGAAGGCAGTTTTGTTATTCTTCCCTTCTGTTGGTGGAATTTAAGGATTTTTATTTTTAATTTTTCTGAGCATAAGGTAGTGTTCTGGAGTGGACTTTTAACAAGGACTTCTTAGTCAGCTGGGTGGAGGTCATATTCAGGGAGGCTAGGTGGTTTGCAGGCAACGTTTCTTGCCTGCAGGAGCATAGCATTGTGAGTCCCCTGAGAAGATGATGTGTCACACTTGTGCTCTTTGTCCTGAAGCGTTTTCAGTGCATGTCTCTGAGCAGTTTCAATGCGGGGACAATAATGACAGGAGACAAATTCAGAACTGATACCTGTTCAATTTCAGAGCTTGGAGATTATAGGGACTGGCAATATAAAGGCTAGATACCATCTGTAGCTGACTGAATGCTTGTCCAGTATCGCTAGAACTGCTCTTTGTAGCCTTCTCCAAAAGAAGATGGAGGGTTCTAATTTTGGAAATTTACATTGTTTAAACCAAGATGCAGCCTTTAAGGACACCATTCTCTTATCCATTCTAAAACTGGCTTTGATGATGGAGCTAAATGCCTTCCCTGTTACTGTGTCTCCAGGCATTGCTGCAGGGAGCCTCTGGGAGTTCCGGGGTGAAGAGATCTGCCTTCATCTGGAGACCTGTGCTAAAGGTGAAGACCTCCTAACAGGCCAGACAGCCTTAGCAGGAGTTCAGAAGTCTTACACCAAGGTAAAGGGATGTATTTTTCAAGCAAATTGAATTGTCTGATACAATTTTCAGAATACAGGTTTTTCTTCTTGCAAAATAAACACTCAAGTGCATCTCTGAGCTTTTTCCTTCTTTTGTGTGTATAGCTCCTTGCTACATGATACAAATGTTGTAATAGCAAATGCTGGGGGCGGGGAGAGGAAAACAGCATAATATGCATTGTAGGTTAGAGCCAGAAGTAATTCCTCATATTATTAGTAGAAAGATATATCTACAGTTCTTTGTTGGCAAGGGAACAGGCTATTTCTGAGCTCTACAGCATGCTCTGCTTTTAGAAACATACCCCACTTCAAGTACCACATTCAGAACTCGCTTTGAGTGGCCACAAAAATATGGAAGTACTCTCTGGTATCTTCAGCAATGGGAGAAGAATGAGGTTTGAATATGATGATTTTCTGTTTATCAGCACTGTGGTAATTTCTTAGCATCCAGAACCCATTCTTGCTTGTACAGGATAAATACTGATGGAAGAAAAAGACATGTGGCCTCAAGAACTTTGTTGGTCTTATCAATGTTACAGTTCTACACATGTTGGGAGATTTGACTGTGCTATGGTGTTGTTTGCCAGTGTTTTGAATATAGTGATGATATATGCAGGATTTTTCCTTCATATTGACAAGATTAATTGAACTAAGAGTAGGGAGTTGGCTGAAAAAAGTGAGTAGTAGTAGAAATGTTTCCTACAGTTCTATTTAGGATTGAAGGTAGGTGCTTCCAAAGTTCTGTCAACTTCTTAATTTTTAAAAGCTACCTGTTGCAAGGTGCTAACTTCATTGCTGGAAAGCTTCTTAAATGAGTATTTCTCGATTCACCTGAGAAGAATTGCAATTTTTTCTAGTTAATCCTTTATTGATCTTAATTTAAACTGAAATTAGAGCTCTGAACTGACCGAAGTTCATTGTCCTTCCATCCATGGACTAAAAATCATAACTGGTGTTGAGTTCTGCCATTAGCACAGTCAGTGCTTCAGCTCATAGCCTTCCCTCATCATCTGCTGAATATGTCTGGGGGTGACTGCAGTAAGCACAGGTAGGCCTCCTCACCCCTTTGCTGCCCAATGTCCTCTCTCTTTGCTTCACATTTCTTGGATTTCAGCTGCACCCACATTTCTTTCTAGCAAGGTCATCTTGAACAACTGAGGACACTGTATTCAAACCTTTACAGAGCAGAAAAGCTGCTGCTGCTGCTTCCAAAGTGATTTCAAACTGAAGGCAAAAACCCCATCCAGAAATACTTATCTCTGTAATGGTTCCCTTTGTTACATTTGCCTTAGGAGTGAATAGACGAAGCAGTACAAGTTGATTTTACAAAGACACGGCATTTCTTCTGGGAGTTATTTAAACATTTATTTATTTTTGAAGTGCAGTTTTATGTTTTGAGGGAGTAATGACTTTACAGAAGGTATCTTCATAATCCCGTGGATGTATCTAGGTGGGATGGTAGTTAGGTGTTGAACACAGCAGTGTTAGTGTAGTGTTGGGGTTTGGTGATGCACAGCATCCATGAGTGAAATGCAGCCTTGAACACTCTCACTGCTTCCAGCAATGCAGTTTGTTCTGTGCCTCTCTGTCTCGTTTCCCTTTGTTGGAGAGGTTTGTTGCTAACTAGAAACACATGATAGGAGACAGCCAAATGTTCTGGTGAAAATCAAGGACACTTCATAGCTGTGAAGATTTTATATTTGCCCTAGATTCTTTTTTTTTTTTTTCTTTTTCCTCATTGATGCAGCTGTAACTGTTGTAAATTATATGAATAATTGATCAAGGAGTTCTTATTACCTCAAATCATGTTATGCTTCTTGCTTTTTAGAACTGTGCTGCTCTTTGTTGTACTACAGCACTGCTCCTATGCTGTTCTGTGTGTGGTTTTTATGGCCTTAAAGTTTTCTTCTGCTTCCGACCCTTTGCTCTTCCCCTCTTTCCCCTTCCCTGCAAGAACATGTTGTTTCTGCTTCAATATATTCCATGATCTAAGTGAAAAGCAGAATCCTTTTTAATTGACAGCAACACGTTTTAGAAAACCCTTCCCAGCCCTGGGAACTGTGCAGTGCACACATCTGGTTTCACATAAGCATGAATTGCTGGCTTCACAAACACGGTGCATGTAGTCCTTGCCACAGAGTTAGCTAAAGTGTTCTGTAACTTGAGACTCTATTCGAAATAAAAACAAAATTGTATAGCTTCTTTACCATGCTAATGGAATACATTTAATTTACTTTTTTTCAAGCCAACCAAAAGTATGACGCAATGCTGCTCAGGCAGATTTACAGTGCATTTTCTTCCCTAGAAATCAATACAGCTTGGAGGGGCTGCTGTGGGAGCTGGCTAGCTGACTGCAATCCAGCTGCATTCAAATGTAAACTTCTGTACCACAAACCAAAACTGGTGATTTTGATTTATTCAGGCATCACTCTATCCCTGAGATTGTGGTGCTGGATTTTATTTGCTTTATTGCCATTAATGCTAGATTGGATTACAAAATAACAGGTTCAGTGGGCTTATGATTTTTTTTTTCATGAAATCATTCAGTGATTTTCTACGTTTCCTGAATTACAGTACTTAGGTCTGTGGTGGTGATATCAGCAAAAGCAGATCTATGTACGTGACCATGTGTGACTTTCAGTGGAACCTTTTTTCCCCCCTTTTAAAATAAACAAAAGGGCAACACCAAAAAGCAGGCCCTCATTCAGAGTGAGTGTTAAGGGCTAGCATAATCGTTTCCCATTTTGTACAGAAAAAGCCCTGAATATTAAATGTTTGATTTCTCTCCTGCTAGGAGAGGTAAAATGCAAGAGTTCTTTGTGTGAGTCCAAAAAATGTTTTTAGAGGAGAACGATGGGGTTTTTTCATAAGTTAAGCCAACAGTGCAGATTTTCACAGTACACCAACTATTTTGCCTTTGTTTCCTTTCTGATTTGTCACTGCCTACATGAATAGCTTTGACTTTATTTAGATGCTCTGCTGTAAGAGGCTGTTGGTGTTTCTCTCCTTATTTTTTTTCCTTAACTGGATTTCAGTCTTGCTTAAGAGCTTTACTTCTGGCAGAAGGTTTCTTCTAGAAGGGCCCTTAGGGATCCCTGACACTGCTTTTCTCCCCAAATGCTGTATTTTTTGGGAAATCTGCCACTGGTGGTCTGTGTCCTGGTCATACTTAGTTCTACCAGAAGGAAAATCACAACTTGATTACTAGCTTGCCGAAAGGACATTTCATCTTCTTTTTTAAGAAGAAAAGTTCTACTTCTATTTCTCATGCAATTGTGATGCAGGTTCTTTTATCCTCCAGCTGTTTTTTTCTCATATACTTAACAATATCATGGTGAACAAGCAGCTTGAGAAGATGGTGTAGAGGAATTGAGGAACTTTTGACAGGAATAACTCAGGATGTCATGGTTAGCAAAGAGGAGCAGAAACATTTTGGAAATACTTTTGGCCCATAGGTTTTCTGTTTGACTGTTCCAAAGTTCTTGCTAGCATGAAAGGTCTCTCATAGTTTTCCTTTTGCCATTTTCCCTGCACTAAAACTGGCAGTCCAGGCTGGAGTATGCCATAAAGACTTGTAAAGCTACACTTTGAATAAAGCTTACATTTACTACAGAATATTTGCTTTGCATGGTTACAGTACAAGCACTGTATTCCTGTGTAAACACTGTAATGAAGTTGTTAAGAAGAAAAGAAACGCTTACAGCGTTTACACTAAAGTTCATGGAGCATGAGATAGCTGCGCTTAGGATGCTGGTACTTTGAAGGGATTAAAAAAGGCTTCTCAGAAATAAGCACAAATAACATTCTTGGACTAGCAAAACAATATGCAAGTGATGGGAAGAACAGCACTAATTATTATGTAGAGAATAATCTGATTTGAAATGCCACAGTGGAATCCACTTTATGATCTGACCTTCCTACATATGAATTGAAAAGCAGGAAAAACTACAGGGCATGACCTAAAAATGGTAGTCTGGAAGCTTCTTTAGGTATGTTGGGTCTTATTTTTGTCTAGCCTGAAATGTAGTTTTTCCTCTTGAGTCAAACCTGAATAAACTGGTTTGAGTGTTTGTGTTGTCCTCATGGTTCCAGCTCTGCCAGACATAGCTACTTTATTTTAAGAATTCTTCTTGGAATATGAGTCTTGCTGGAAACAGTATGCTGTCAGGAGGATGCAGTCTTGCTGTTAAGAAACTTAAAAAAGATAAGGCTAATCCTATTGTATGCTTCTACTTTCAGAGGTGGTGTAGAAACTTGCCTTTCCTAGTTAGGTCACCATACCATTTACTACCTGCTTTATGGGATTTCTTTCCCTTTTATTTTCTGAATTGCTGGCTTGGTTAGACATTAATATTCAAAATGTTTCACACAGTTGTAGATGGCATTATACTGTGCCAACTTTCAGACTTACAGAAAAATAAACCAGCTCTTGTTTTCTATGAGTCAAAGAAGGTGAGAGAATAATTTTACCTGTAGTCTGATTATGACAAATTTAGGTTTCTTTTATACAGGATGTTTAAATTGTTTTATTTATGTATCAGTAGAGATAGAGTAAGGATTAGGATGCTAAATATCTGTGAGCTTTTGCTAAGATGATTTATAAATTTTGAAACCAGAAACTCTTTGCACATAGTAAGAATTTTCATATTGTCAGTTTGGACTGAAGCTGAACCAAGCTTCATTACCCTGCTTCAGGAAGAGGTGGTATTGGCTATTAAAAAAACCCCAACCAGCAACAACCAAATTTAAGAATTCTCCTACAGGTGTAGGAGGATAATCTACTTCCAGTATTTGTTTTTACCTTGATCTTTCGCATTTAAACTGCAAAATTACTTCACAATGAGGTTATCTTTTGAGTTGTCTAAATCAGCCTTAGGTTTCTTAAAACTTGCGGCATAACAGATTATTTCTGAGAGAATTAGGCTGTTAGAGTGCATATGTTCTTGAAATACGTTGGTTTAGGAAAGGCACACTTTTCAAGCTCCCCTAAGAATTAGTAACTTTGTAAATAATTTAATCTTAGGCAGTGGTTAGATGTCTGTGCGTAATTAGCAGTTGTCTCTTCTCCTTTCTTCTAAAAGACCTGAAACTTTTTAAGACCAGGATAGTTATCAGGAGGTTTTGACTCACTGGGAAGATCTAGATTAAGAGCAGAAACTTTTTGTTGTTAAAACAGCACCTGACTTGCTGTGTGCCCTTGGGCATGTCCTCTTGACTTCCTTGCACCAGTTTACCATTGTATCCACTGCTGTTGCCACCACCATAAAGTTCTTTGTGAGCTTGTAATCAAAATACAGTTGAAGCTGTTTATTATTCTGAGTGTACTCAACTTCATTTGCTATGCAGTTCCGCATATGGCAGTGTAAAGTGCAGTGGATTTATCCAGTTTAGTCTATAAAGAACTTACACAAAATAAAACCACCTTGTGCAACATGTATTATAGTAAAGTAGATTTGGAAAAAAAAAACCAAAAACCACATGGTTTTATTTTGGATTTACCAGAGTATACAAATACTGCTAGCGGAGGATAAAGCTGTTTGGTTAAAAATGGGAATGCTATAACTGTAAAAGTTGAGAGGAGAAAAAAATCTGTCCTAGAAGGGCTACGTGGCAGTCTTAATTTGCCTGAGTCTTTTGCAGAGGTTTTCCACTTCTGTTTCTGCCAAGTAAATTAAATTTATGAAGAGAAGCTAAACTCCAAGGGTTGGACTGTTAGTATCTTTTGACAAGGTTAATGTGGTGAAGCAGAATATTGCTAATAATGAGCTGACATTTAACAGTGGACCAGCTGAGAGATCCTTGTGTTTCTACGTAATGTGAAGATTGAGTGTCCTGTAAGATTATTGTTTTATGTTTTGTACTTGCTTTTGCATGCATGCCAGGGCATGCTCTGGGAAGAGGCATAAACTTTTTTCCTTTTTTCTTTCACAAATACATTTCTTTCCTGTCTAGAGCTGGAAGAGAGGAGCACAAGAGGGGTTTTGTTAAATACGGCAAATCTAATTACAGCTTGATTTAAAGCCACATTTACACAATGGCTGAGGGGTGAGTTCACTTCCACAAAAACAAACTTGTTGGCTTCCTACTGTGCATCGGGGAATGTGAAGATGCATGTCCTGGAGAGCAACTGCCTCCCTCTGCTGGCACCAGCTTTTCTTACGCTGTGCTACAGCTCTGCTACATGATATAAAAATACAGCTGCACTCCTGTGCAAAAGAACAGTGATGCATGAATTCACTGGAGTGTGCTCATCTCACTGGTTATGCCGCAGGTAATACATGGGACATCGTGTGTTCCATGTGGTAGGCCTGATGTGTGTTTTCTACGAGCTGTAGAAGCCTTGTTCCTCTAACGGAACTGTTGTTTCCCCCAGTCTGTATCTTAAACAATTATGTCCATAGTGGTTGAAAGGGAAAATGTGGGTGAACAAACTACATTTTCTTGCCATTGTGGTTTTCACTCAGTGTGCACCTCTGGAAAGTGCAAGATCTCATTTTGTTTGCCTGCTGACGTAGTTGAAAATGTGATTTTCTTTCTTCAGCTGGTTCAAGTGTTCTGCTGCTCTTTTAACTTGATTTCTCAGATGACAAGGTTGCATGTCTCCATCTTACTGAAAGTTCATAATTTGTAGTATGTTTTTTATGTCCAAGGATACCTTTTGCTCAAAAACCCCATCACAGGTGGTTTCCTAACAACAGCTCATAGTTGAGACTTTGGTTCTTTATTCTTCCCATTCTGGCTGATGACTGCATTTTTAGCAGGTTTTTTTTTATTATTGAACTTGCACTTTGTGCTGCTACTACTCCTTCCATTTCTGCTACTCTAGTTCATAAGAATTAGAATAGCAGAATTTAGAGATTAAGTATATGCACTGCCACTCTCTAGAAAAATGAGGCTCTGTGGAGGTAGAAGGTGGCTGGTGGTGAGACTAAGGTTGCTGTGAAGTTGCACGGCTCATTGCTGAGCCATGTTTGGAAGCTGCCTAGTGAAGAGATTTGTGTTAGTGAGAGGCTGGGGCAAGTGGGCTGGTGTACATGGGAAGTCTTGGGGAAGGAGTAACAGGCATTGGGTAAGTGGGGAGGGATCACTGATAGTCACAGAAATGAAGGAAGGACAGTAGGGCTTGCCCAGAAGAAAGCATTGTAGACACGCTGGTGAAGAGGCAAAAGCAGAGATGCAGGGCCTAGCATGGACAGCATGTGGATGGAAAGCAGTGGAGGGAGATACGGCTCTCTGAGCTGTCTTTGAAGGTCTGCAGAGTGCTTGTGAAAGAAGCAGTGAAATGAGAGAGTCTGGCAGGGTATTTCTGGCAGTTAAAGAATTGCCCAAAACTGTGGGTTCCCCAAAAAGTCAGCAGGCCAACATGTGAAGAAATGTCAAGTTGCAAGAGGCAGAGAGGAGAGGGGACAAGATCTGTAAGATGAATCGTTTCACCACTAGAGTGATTTCCTCCTTTTTTTTTTTGTTTGGTGTCAGCTCATTTCACACCTCTCAGAGAATTTCAAACCCAGCCATATTGCTGTGATGCTGGAGAACCATATCTGAAGTTGATGATGGGGAAAAGAGGACCACAAAGCTTGCTGTGATATTGATAGTGTCATCAGTGGATGACAATCAGATCTCTGTGTATAGCTGTATACAGCTGTTTTCCAAAAAAAAACTACAAGAAATTCTCTTTACCGTGAAGTCATGCCCATGGAACTGCCCCTCTTAAGTCTTAGACTTCTGTTTACACAAACTTTTGTAAACAGCAAATTACCATTTCTTGCAGCTTCTTGAGATATTTCTGGGTTTTATTTAGTCCTTGCTGGAGTTTTGTTAGTCAGCATTTTGCTTTTTCTCAGAGAATTAGTCATATGAAGGTCATCAGCTGCAGAAAGAGAAATAAATTATTTTTAGTACTGTTTTGTCTGCATTTTATATGGCCTTCAAACTTTAAGGTGTCCCAAACAGCAAGGAGGATCCCATTATGGATTTAGCCTTTGCCGTTATTTAATGTTGAAGTTCTGACCTAGTAGAAGGAAGATGAGCATTCAAGATAAAAAAGCAGTCAGGTCTCACCTTACAGTATTCTCCTCCAAGACAATACAGTGAAGAAAATGTGATAGGAAGGAGAATCTTTGAGCACAAGTGTCCAGGGGTCAGAGTCAATGTTTTGTTTGGCTGCCCACAGGAGAACAGTGGCATGTACACTTCAGTGAAGTACTCATTGTCACAACCCGTGTGGTCCCTGTTCTTTATCTCCCAGGTGGTTCTGGGTAGTCACTGCTGGAAACCACACAGATAAAGGAGGTGTGTGGCTTTAGGAGTTCCTAAAGGAGTTGTGTGGCTTTTGTGTCGTCTCATGTCAACTAGAAATTCTGCAGTGTTGTTTCTTGAGAGGAGATTACTTAAAGGGCAGAGGTATAAGGGTTGCCTCCACCTTTTCTTCTGATTTTTTTTTTTTTTTTGTTAAATGCTTATTAAAAAAAACCCAACAAAACCAACAATCAACAGTTTGATAAGATCCCAACTGCTAGTTGTTGTTGATATGCAGAAGTGATTTGGTATGAGTTGCAAGCCTTGTTGTTTTGGAAGCTTTTCTTTCAGCTGTGACAATTGTAAAGTTATTCTCCTAGGAGATGCTCAGATCTTCCACCCTCACCCCTAATAACTAAACAGATTATGTGTTGTTGCTGTTTCTTTGGTGGATACATATTCAGAGATAGTGACATTTTCAGCTGTGTTAATTACCGTCAAAAGTACACCGTCAAAATACTAGATATGTGATCTTATTTTTCTGAAAGAGCTGTAAAACCGAAAAACAACCAAACTTTGGCCCTTGTAAAATATTTATAATGAAGATTATACTTAAATTTATGAAGAAAAATATTCCAAAAACATGTAGTATATGAGAGAGGTTGTTTTCTTTGTTCTAATTACCCTGGATCTTCTCTCTATTTTAAAGAAATTTAACTCTTGTGGTGAATCTAATTTTTTATTTAACAAAAAGATTTTTGATGCCCTGTCAGAGTGAGAAAGTTTACAGAATTGAGGCACTGGGTGGGATAACCCTCCAGTTGCATCCACTAGGTATGGTTGCAAAAGGGACTTGATGTACCAAATGTGACCAGTATATCAGATTAATCAATTGACTGCTGATCTCAAGCACTGAGTGCCCACCGTGGATTTTTCACAGAGCCCTGGTTAGTGCTGACCAGTAGTGATATGGGACATTGAGCCCTTCAGAAGGCGGTGGCTGCGTGTTTCCTGCACCAAGACCTCCCGTGCCTCTCCTTTGGGGTGGAAGCAGCTCTCTTTATCTGCAAGGTAGTGAACTGTGAGTTTTTTGTGGAGGACCTCAGTTCCTGTCATTGTGTTACCACTGTCATTGCCTGTTCTGGGTTTGTCTCCCAGCTTACCAGAAGCTGCATTGTGGCAGCAAATGTAGCTTTTCAAGATAGCTATCCTTCCGTAAGGGCAGCTAATGTCGTGGTGCTGATAATGGGTGATCCAGAATTACCTGCTCTGCAATAAAATTAAATGTTTCCACCTTGGCCTGTTTCTTGGAAGGTTTGTTGAATGAAAAGAACCCTTATTTTGGTTTTTTTTTTTTCCAGAGAAACTGGTACTAGGCTCTGTGATCACTTGAAGTCCAAAGAGTACAAAGAATAGAAAATAAATTCTCTGTGAACTCTTTTGCAGCTCATTCTGTTTTTCCACCATTGTCCCTGAGTCCTCCTAGAATGGCACAATGTAATGAGAAGAGTTTGTTACTCCTAACAATTAGCAAGTTTCTTATTAACAGACTTCTTAATGGACTTATGTATAAATACATGTGCTAGATAAATGCACAATTTGGAAGCTAAGTCAGCCTTCCCTGATTTATATGTGTTGACATCTTCAAAATAGTTTTCTGATCTGTAAAGTATTTTCCAGAAAGAAAGATGTTTTGCATAGATCTATTTGATACTGTTTAACAACAACAACAAAAAAGTTAAAAAATATCACTGTTTCTCTTTTATTGCTGCTGCCTGTCGCAGCCACAATTTGTGATTTATACTAGGTTTAGATGCCCTAAGCTTTCAAAGGAGTGAAGTATTTTCTCCTGTGTCATATAAACAATATATGATTGGAAGCACTCTAGAGTGAACTGCTCAAATAAAGAAAGGCCGAGATACATGTCCTCAGCCAAAAATCAGTAATTTCAATGTGATTGAAGTTGTCTTTATCTGGAACTGTTTGGCATTAAAGTGTAACCAGTCCGATTTCCAAGTTTGCTATATTCACATCAGTTCTAAATGAAGTCTTCTGTTGCCTGAGGATTATTCCTGTAGGGTTTTGTCTTCTGTAGAGCTTTGTTTGTCATCTCTCTTCTCTTTCTCTGTTCTACCAACAAGAACAGGTTCAAAGAAATGAATAAATCTATATAAACAATGCTTACTTTGTGACTGTTTCAAGTTGCATCTTAATAACTCATTTCTACAGGAATGTCTTCTGCAATGCTCATTCACTTTTTTCAGTGCAATAAGCTGCCTGTAATGAAAATGTTGACTCACCTGAATGATGTCTCTGTTTTCTTTATTCTCTAGAACAGATTGAAAGATAATTTTAAATTACAAGTATAAGATCACATTTCCTTGGACAATTACTTTTGATTATATCAATTTACTGCACTCACCTACTTAAGTCACTTAAACATTTTAAATAGTGTTAAGGGAAGCAGGAGAAGGTGTCCTAAATGATGATTGCTCCATATCTTGTTAGCTTAATATTTTGAGTCTCTTCAAATTGATGGTACTCCTTGGACTTTGTATAAAGAAGGAAATTGATTTATCTTGTAACAAAAAAGACAGGTAATCTTGGCAAGGGGGGAATGGGACAGAAGGGATCTGTGAGATGTAGCCTGGATATGCACATAGTGTAGTCTTTCATTCTTTTTTAGATTGCACGACAGCAGTCTTTAATTTTTGAATGCTTTAATTCTAGTGCAGGTACTCAAATGACTCACCAGTTATCTAAAGCATCAGGTAACTATACCTATCTTTAGCTTTGTTCTATCTTCTTATCCTTGTTTCTATCTTCATTTTCTCAGTGGTAGGCTACAGTGAGTTTAATTAATGTTTAGAAAAACAAAAAACCAAAACAATGTGGGAAGTGTTCCCAAGTGTTCTCATGAATACAGCCTCTGCAGGCTTTCTCTTGGGATGGTAAAGACATACAGAGGAAAAATTCTCGGTCTTCTTTCACAGTACCTTCAAACACAACATAACTTGACCCCACGTGCTAACAAGCTGCACTTTTCAGTTGGAGGAGATACTATTTTTAAGAAGAGATGTCCTCTCTGCTACCTGCAGCTGTGTCTTCATTTTGGTGCCTGGTCTTTGCCAAGGCATGACCCTGGCTTTAGCTACATTCCCCCTCCACTGAGGGGTTGCTGTGTGCCACAGAGCGTGGTATTCAACCACGGTAGGGGGCTCAGCCCTTCTAGCTAATTCTATCAAGAGTGCTGAATTGCAGAGGTTCAGACAAGAAATCAATACCTTTTTCCCATCTGATTCCCTCAAAGACTATGTAAATTAAATCTGTCTGTCTGCAAAAAAAGCTATGTCTACACTACAAGAAATGCAATTGGCAAGTATGAGGTGTTGCTTGTGTTGCTGCTAGGAAGGATCTTGCCTGTATCTTTTTGTTTTCAAAGTAGTTATTGGTAAGTTCCCCTGAGATTTGTAATAGTGAGATGCAAATAATCTATACAATAATGACAATTCTACTGTTTTCCTCACAAATTGTGTAGATCTGCCTGCAGCAGTCTTTGCAAGTTGATGAGGTGAGTGAAGATATATTGCCAACTGGGAGGCATCCTTTGTTTTCTGGAGTTCTCTGCATATTAATACTTTTTATATGTATTTTTGTTGCATTTTTCTTCTTTGACACAAGCTTTTTTTATTTGCTTTGATTTTATTGTGTTTAGGCTTTTTCTGACATAGTGTACTACTCAAGTGCAGACATGTATCTCCTTCACCACTGGCAGCTTCTACGTTTTTGTAATATCCAGGCCAGCTCACTCATCCCCAGTTAGTTTTGTATTTTTATTTACTGGAAGAAGTTATCTGTAGGTTCTGCCAAACATTAACTCACACTCAGCTGCAGTAAAGCTAGAGGAGTGTCATGGATTGGGAGACATGAGATGTTCTAATATATTATATAATTGGGAAGATTTTAGGGAGTCTCTGGTTTTATTCCAAATTTTTTCTTCCACTAGTTTTGGAATTGAAATAATAAGTATACAGGGACCCAAAAAGTGATGTGAGTACTGCAAAACACAATGACAATTTTCAGTCTTTTCCCTTGCGCACTCTTAGGTCTGTGAAAGTCAATTTAAATCCCAAGTTCTGAATGAATACAGACTTCTGAAATAGTTATTTTCTCTAACATAGACTGTAAAATTTTAAAAAAGAAATCATACATTAAGTTGGTTGGATTTTGGTCTCATTTTATTGATGTGATGCAAAACAATAGTAGAAGCTACTTTTACCTGATGTAGTGTACTAGTTTACCACAAGAATTTATTATATCTGGAGTACCCCAAGAGAAAATGAGCCTTCTAAATTCTTCCCAACATCAGTTTGTTTTAAATGAAGCAGATAGAGAATTATATACATGGGGAAGTTGTGTGTACTCTGAACAGCTTGAATGTTGTAAGTGAGATAAATTATTAGATTTTTGCAAGTTAAGTATGCACATGCTGCAGCCTATCAGCATGAAAACTCAGTACTGTGTGCCGGGTTATTCACATTGCTTCCACTCAGTCCTTCCAAATAGGAATATCCATGCTAGTGACTGGGATATGGTGGAATTGCCAGCAGCAGTCCAACTGAGTATAGAAATTATGACATTTTTCAAGTTATGCCGTTTTTCATAGTTATGCAGTTTCTGCTATAGAATACAAATAATGCATACAGTTAAGTCTATGTTAAACACTTAGGCAACTCTGAAACTTGCTTATGTTTCATTTTTCTAGCAGCTTTTACTGTGGTTATGCTGCTTATGTTTTGACTATAGACTACTGGAATTTGCTTTGAAAATATCAGTGTCTGTTTTATTTGAGGATTACTTTTGGAGCAGCTTCTTCTATAAATCCTGATTAAGGCAAACGTCAAGAAGAGACTTTCTTAGCTCATGTCACTAAAGATTGCATTGTTGTAGAACATGCAGGAGATAAATGTTTGAGACTGACTGAAAGATCCATTTCTGACTTCACTTAGTCTTGTGTGCTCACCTTTTGACCTCTTCTTCCCCTGTTTGTGCCTACTTTCTGCAGGAACAAGAAGAGTTCCTGTTATGCTATTAAAGTGATGTTGTATGGGATTACTGATTTCCCTTCCTACCTCTGATATGTTTAGGACTTTAAGACTCAGTGCTGAGAGTCATCTACTTGATGTAGTGGGAAATCAATGATCTCAAAATTGCTCTGAGCTTCACTGGGTACGTTATTAGAAAAGGTGGGTTATACTTGCTGTATGTTGGTGGTCACAAACTGTATGTGAGTTTACAGTGAAGACTAGGTTCAGAGCCGTAACCATTGCCCTGATTTTTCCTAATCTTATGTTATGTATTTGCAATTTGCTTAATTTAAAACTGAAAATTCTAATGCTTGTGCTTTTAGAAACTTATTCTGGAAGTAGAGTGGAGTTGCATCTTGCATGTGGGACAAAGGTCTGAAAGGTTCTATCTGGTTTGGGCATTTCATAAGAATTGCCACCTGAAGAAATTCTGGTTATTGACACCAGTGCTATTACAAGTGGGGACTTATGTGAGGCAGCTGTGCCATGCCGACCTGTGCTTCTGGGAAATTGGGTACCTCTTTTTTCCTCCCAGGACTAGGAAAGGAAGATGACAAAAAGGCCTACTGGTTTGAGCAAGAAAGGTTTGAGAAGGCAGAATAGTAAGTAATTTGTCCCCAGAATGTGACAAAATTCCCCTAGTGCATATTTCCTGTCTTCTTCAGAGCACCTCTTAGCTCTTATGCTAGTTTTGGAAGGATCATCACTCTCCTCTTCATGTTAGTTGGAGCACTATGCAGGGAGGGAAGTGTCTGCTCAAGTGTTCAGAAAAGGATGGAAAGGAAGGGTTGGGAGCCACCTGCCTTGAGGAGTGACCACTCATTTGTCTCCATTTATGCTGAGTTTTTATAGCCCTTCTTGTGTGACTTGTGTGCTCATTGTGCATTAGAGGATTGGACAAGAGCATCAAGTTCTTGGAAGAAGGGTAAGGGGATCTTATCAGCTCAGCAAAATTTAACTTGCTAGGTGTACAGGCTGCCCAAGATAAAAGTATGCTCTTCTTCAGGAACATTATATGGAATAAGAGTCCTGATGACTTTCATAAAAGAGCTTTTTGGCTTGCTCTATTAAATAATTAAATCTCTCTTCCTGGAGAGGCTTTTCATCTGTGCCAGCAAAATGCTTCTGGCTTCTTGTAAAAAGACCGTGAGACTGAGTTCCAGTATGGCGAGTCACGGTTGCTGGTTTTATATGGACACAATTTCTAGAAATTTAATTTTAATCTTTCTAAGATTAAAATCTAAATTTATTTTACTTTTGGCTAAAAGGGCTTGACATTTAATAGGCTGTCTTCAAACTCATTAGCCTTGATTTCTGTGGTAACCAAAGCCATTGCATAGTTTTCTTCTGGGATTCATTGTGCTAAATATCTTCAATTCTGGTGTAAAGTAATAAGATCTTAGAGTTGCTCTGAGACCCTGAATTATGGGTGTGGACTGGAGACTTGAAGTCTCAAAGATTTGCAATCTCTGAGCTGCCTGGCAGCAAAGAGAGTTTTGTGCAAGTGCCTGTATGCATTAGTGTCTGCAAAGAACCACTTCATGTTCCAACAGTTGCACCTTGACTTGCTTTCTAGTTGCATCTTGCAGCTCAACATAAACACCTTCTTGCATAGAGAGATGTAAGAGAGTGAAAAACAGTCTTTGAAGAATAAAAAAACAATGGGGTTTCGAGAGCCCGATGGGTCTTCATTGTCATCACAGAAGATCAAAGAAAACCTTGGAGCTGCTCTTTCTACTCAGAATTGGAAATAACATTCTTAATTACAGAAGTGAGCAGGTCTGACAGAGCTTTTTCTTCAAAGGGAGGAATGCTGTACTTCATCGTTCAGCCTTTGCACTCTTTGCAGCATAGCATTTTTGAAAAATTACGCCTGTCCTCTAATGGAGGATGTGTATTTCAAGTTTTCCCAGGCCAGTCTTATCTCAGCTGGATATACTTGGCATCAGGTTGTGTCACCCATTTCAGCAAGGTGATCATAGTGAACATGCTACTAAATAGAGAAGAAGAAAATGCCAACAGGGGTGATGAAGATTAATAATGTGGAGGTGCTGGAAGTTTACTTACTATATTGCAAGCTCTTTTTTCCTGCACTTCCACTAGGGAAATCAGTACTTGACTACCAGCTTTCTGGCTTAAGTGATGCTCTCAGAATCCCTATTTTCTACCAGCAACTACAAAAAATGTGTCTCCACTTATGAAACCCCTGTGTGGCTTGTTCCAGTGTAGTTTTAACCTTCTGTGTCCTTGTTTTTAAGCAGTTAACTTTTGCTACCATTATACCTTGTATTAGGACTTCAACATCTTACATCAGGCGTGGGGGGCTTTTTGTTTGTTTTTGTTTTGGGTTGGGTTTTTTTGTTTGGTTTTGGTTTTTTAGGGTTTTTTTTATTGCACTCTTTCTTTAAACCTGTTTGTTCTGGTCTGCAAATGTCTTTCTCTCTGAACCATTTGGAAGCAGAGGCTGTTTTTTCTATAATGTATTTTCCAATCTTTGACCTTCTAGGGTCATGATCATTGGTTCTATGTGAGTCAGTCATGCATTATATGGGATGCACGTTCTGGATGAACTGTTTACAGCTATTTCTGAACTTACTGTAAACAGTGTGGTCCCTTTTTGTGGTTCACCAACTTTTGTGGCTACCTAGCTGGTCAGCCAGAGGCTGTGAAATGGTGACTACATGGCACACGTTTTGAGAAGGCCTTGGTTGTGCTGACAGGTGTTATGCCTTTTGAAGTGGAGAGTTCATACTGCATCTCTGCTGGTAGCTGTGAGGAAAGGAAGTGAAGGGGAAAATAAGTAAGGGGGAAATACAAGAGGGCACAAAGCATATTTGTGTAGTTTGAGGTGACTGCTGAAACATGGTCTAGATGTGAAGAAAACCTTGCTCTGAAGTAAAACAGGTGGAACTTGAGGAGGAATTGGTGTGGAGATGTGTTGGGTGGTGTGTGAAGGGAAGCATGTTTCAGGATGATGCGAAGTCTTTTACAAGTCTCCTTTTTTTGGTATTTGTGTGTTAAGAATAGAATCATAGTATGTTGTTGCCCTGTTCTTTGCAGCCTTCTGAAATTTACATTTTTGTAATGGAGTTTCTCATGGATTTTCACATAAACAATGTATTATTATTGTAACCATCTCTTCTTCTTGTTGTTGACATTTCTCTCTTGGGGAGGAGAAATTTGATGAACTTCTAGTTTGACCAGTGTGGTTGGAGAGGTGGCAACCTTCATCCTCCAATCCCTGGTCATTGTCCAAAATCTATATAAATCGAGGTCAAGAAATAAATGCCCTCCTTTGCTGTGACAACTTGACTGTGTGCATGTAGTTCATTTTGTGTCCTATAGTGACAGTGTGTTACTCCACATTTGGTTTTGTGTCCAAAATGCAAGTGCTCTTGCAAGCTTCACTTGGGATCCTTTTATGCCACATCCGTCACCAGCAGGATGAAGCACATCTCACTGGCAGCTGAACTGCTCCTCCCTTGGCTCTCCAAAGTGGCAGTAATGGACTGGTGTCATCATTTCAGTCACTTAGGTCTGCAGTGAAGATGCTGCTAGTGTGTAGGTCTGTGAAGGCAAGGGATGGTAATGTACCTTGGAATGTGGGTGTGGGGGATTTTTTTATTTGGTTTTTTTGTGATTCTGAGAAAAAAAGTGAGTAAGAGTTCTATAAAACATAGTCTGTAGGGATCAATCTTAGTGTCATCCTGCAGTGAGTCTCTGGCATTAATATAGAGACATATCCGCCTGTTATTAAGCTTACAGAGAAGTTCTGTCTGGGGCTTTTATGTATATAATGAGCATATTTGGGAAAAAAAAAAAAAGCTTGAAGTTACAGGGTATCTGTCCAATTCAAAACATGATTGAGAGCATTGACAAATGCACACGTGGGGACAGGTAACTGCTTGCTGACCAATCAAAATTGGGGCAATCCAAGAAATGTCCCTCTGCTACACAAAATGAAAATAAGTTTGTTTGTGCTGAGTGCCAACCTCGAGGCATTTGTGACTTCCAGAGAGAGGTTTATACAGCAAACACTAGGCCCATGTTTTATTTTCCTCCACAAATGATGATGGGCTTAGTGCTGAGTTTGCCACCAATTGGCAGACTTCCCATATACTTGCTAGGAAAGGAAAGAGCTCAGCAAATAGCTATTGTGAAATCAAAGGTAGTTTTCAAAAGAAAAATAAAATAATGCTAGATAAATTTATTTGGGAAGGAAAACTGGAATGTAGAAAAATTAGTGGGAGAGAAAATTGTCCCCTTATCTTTTAAATTGTGTGAATGTCAGAAGTACCATCCAAAAATCTTACGATTTTGTTGTTATGTAAACATAACCATGGGATGGTTTAACTTACTTCTAAAAGTCTAATGAATGCACCAAGCCAAGTAAAATATTCATTAGAGTAATTGGTTCAGTTCAACTTCTCAAGGCTACAGCTTGGAAATATACACACTATTGCCTTTACAAATGCAGCATGTTGATTCACCAGCCATTTTGCTCAACTCATTTTCATTCCATATGCTTACTATACTTTGCAAAATCTAATTAAGAAACGGAGGTAGCAGTTTGCAAGCAACATTTGATACATTTTTAAGACAAAGGTTAAGTGGTATCCAGAGTAAAACCTGTTCAGTTGCAAGAGACATCAGAAATTTTTAAGATATTCTTGTATTAAAACAATTGGATATGGAAGTACTTACACAAGTGCTAATAATATAGTAAAAAGTTATTTGTTCCTAAAATAATAATCTGTTTGTTAATTCACTTAGATATGCCTAAATGAAGTGTAAAATTCATTAATGTGCTAGCTAGACAGTTGTCACTGTAGGAAGCCGGCTTTAGTGTCATATGATGAATTCATCATACCCCCATAGGTTTTCCTCTCTCCTCCCCTCTGTGATGGGCATCTGCCTCGGACCATATGGTTTTGGAAAATTTTAATTGAAATTCTTCTGTCAAAGAACTGAGCTAGAGAAAGCCTAACTTGCTTATAATTGCTAAAAATGTTGTAGAGACCTTCTGTTTCCATGCGGAGGAGCAGGAACTTGAAGCTTAGCACAGGCGGGTAACTTGTGCCAGGGACAGGCTTTTGCTTTCGATGAAAGTCTGCCGAATATTGGCCAACTTGTGTACCTTTCACAATTTGTTCATTTCCAACAGAGACTTGCTGGAGTCTCTTGTGACTGTGTCCTCATGAAACCTGTGTTCCCTGGGATTTGATGAGTCTCTTGTGACTGTGTCCTAATGAAACCTCTCTTGGCTTCTCTTGCTGGCGCATCTATAGATGGCTCTATCCTGTCACAGGTCCAGTGCGTGGCCCAGGTGTTTGTGTGCCATCACAACGGGTGGCAGGGCAGGTTGGTGAAGCTCTGCATTTTCCTCAGTTGGAGTTTTAGCCATCTGCCACTGCCAAATGTGGGTTCTTGTGAATGACTACTGACTCTACCTGTTAGCCTCACTGTGCAGTTCCCCATACCTTCCTGACCCAGCATATTGTCACGATGGTTAAAAGCAAATGTAAAAATTGACGTACATGTTGGCACTCTTCTGGCTGATCTGCAGAGATAAGCACAGAGGTTTAGGAGAATTGATTCTGTTGCAGAGACAAATAGGTGTTCTTGAAATGCATCTTTCCAGCTGGTTGTGGGTTCTTCAACTACAGCTGCTACCATAATCTTTTAAAAAAGAAAGCAACTCCTGGAATAAACACCTCGCTGCAATGGTATGTTGAGAGTGTGCTGCCAGGGCAGCCCTTGCTGAGGCTGTGGGTGAATGTGCCCTTGGAGCCAGCAGCTCTGTGGGAGGAGGCAGAGGCTGGCTGCTGGGGAGCCGTGCTGGAGCTGAACAGGGTGAAGCAGTGAGGGCTTGGGGAGCTGCGGGGTAGAGGGGCAACACACATGTAGGCTTAGCAGCTTGCATGGGAGGGAGCCAAAACTGAGAGTCCCATAGCAGGTGAAGCCTGGTTAATTCCTGTCTCAGGTTTTTCAAGTGTCATACATGCCCTGGTGGTTTGTGAATGGAGATAAGGTTAGAAGAATGATTTGAGTCTCTTTGACTTTTGTGTGTGTGTGTGTTTGTGCATCTTTTCTTTTGCTTAGCAAATGTGAGCATTCAGAGGATTAGGGTAAAGACTTTTATTAGTCTTACTAGTCTTATTTCCCTGTTGCTACCTTGTTAGAAAAGCAACATTTTGGATCTGATCATCAAATCATTGTGCATCTTTTTCACACTGTGCATTTTGAACTCTACCAATTAAGTTTTTAATCCCTGTATAACTGCCTCTCCTGCCTTTCTTCATTAAATACATAGTTTCCTGGTTTCAAGTAGTATGGCTGAGAAACTTGGACTATTCCACAGTATTTTAAAGAAGCATAGTTTATAAAAATTGATGAGCTTCTTAGATGATGTAATCTAAAAAGAAAGACTTAACAGCCTTCCTTTTTGAAATGCAAAACTTAATGTTGACTGACCATTGAATCAAGGAGCAAAATGCCACTATTCTTGCATTTCATTTTATTTCTAGCCATATATAACTTTGAGAATTATTCTTACAGCGATGAAGTCTACTTCTAGCAAGAGCAATTTTCACTGGCAGATTAGGAAAGCTGTGACATAGCTATTTACATACTGCCAGTAAATATGGTCTTGTACTGTTACCACATTGAGATCTTGTTCCACTGGTAAAATTTTATATTGTACCAAATATAATTTTTGTACTGAAGTACAATAGCTAGAAAAAGACAGCCTTTAATGTCATGCTCTTGGACTGTGCGTGATACTGTATGGTGCTGGTGATAAGATTAAAGAATTGGGAAAAATGCCAGTGTGTGCACAGTGGAATTCATTATTGCAGTGGGGTTCAAGATCTTGCTAGTGTAATGTTTATGGATATGGTTTATGTGTAACTTAGTGAAACATCTTAAAAATGCATTGTAGTTTGTATGTGCATAATGCTATAGCATTATGATATTTTTGTAATATCAGTCATGAAAAATGTACTGTTTCTCACAAGAGAGAGCTGGCACCACAACTGGTTTTTCTAACAGTCAGGCTGTGTATTTCCATCTTGTCCCTGACACTTGAAAACCTTTTGGTCAGTGTAGACCTTAGGTGATTATATGAACCCTGTGGGAACAGGAAACATCTGAAGAGTGTTTTTCTGGTTTTGCTAAACAGAGTGAGGATTAATTGAAATGTACTACCAAGGAAGACTAAACAAGCATCTGTATCTTTTTTTCATGATTATTTCCCTGATGTTGTAGAAGCTCCCAGCATCTTTGAAGTACACGGTGTTCTCTTGGATTATACCATTCCTTTGTTTTGTGGAGTTATTTATAAAAGAAGCATAAGTAAGCATGTAGGACTTAGTTGTGTTAGTTCTCCATACATGTAAGTAGTCTTTGCTTATGAGAAGTGTTTTACAAGCAACTTAAAGTTTTTTTTGCAAAATGGCAAAAATTTCCTTGGCATTTGCACCCTAGCCTCATGAAAGCTTAGTTAGGACTTTATGTGCCAATGCACACAGAAGCCCTCTGATCATCTGGGTGTCCACCCACGGGTAAGTGTGAAGGACAGAGGGGGTCCTGTTGACTTCTGTAGGGCTACTGTGCACTGAAAGCATGCCTGTGGTGCCTTGCTGCTCACGTTGTAGACTGTGCAGTAATGCACGAAACCTGAGCTCTGCTCTGTATGGTGCTGGCAATGTGTACATTCAAAAGAAGAATTCCTCCTGGCAGAACCAACAGCTTCATTTTACCGTCTCCTTGAAACAGACCTAGCAAACTAAAAGTGGTCAGCTTCGCAGAGGGCACACCTAAATAGATGTTCAGAGATGGAGACAAACCCCCTCATAGGTGAATCATTCGGGAAAACAACAACAACAGAAAAACCCAACCAGGAATTTTATTGTGACACACCCTGACAAGCGGCAGTCCCAGCCGTTGATGCTGCGGGCTGCAAGGTGTGATCTGCCGGGCTGCGTTTCCGCCGGTGCCTCAGCAGCCCTGTGCTCGGCCGAGGGCTATAATTAGATTAGCAGCCTGCTCGGCAGCGGTGCCAGCCTGCGAGCCTCAGCGAGCATGTGCTGGATTCTGCATGTGCCTCCCGCTTATTGGCGGCCGGGGTTGCTGCCTGCCGGTTTGATAGGTTTCCCCAGTAATCTTTATGCTGCATTACAGACATAGATACAGAGGTACTGCGTGCATGCAACGGGAGAGGTGCTCAGCTTGTAGCGTAAAAGAAAGCCCAGAGATGAAAGGCACTGGTCTTTGTTGCAAAGCATCAGTACTTAAGGACTGCTAGCTGGGAGCAGAGAGGTCAGTGAAGGAGTTTTACTTGGTGGTAATTACTTTCAGGTCTTTATCTCTCCGGTAAAACAGTCGTGCATGAAATGAATACTGTTAATCATGTCATCTGTTTAATTAGATCTTGCTTTCGTTAATATCATGTATACTCTGGTGGGAGAGCTATCAGATTACAAAACATCATCGGAGTGGGTTCCGTTCAAAAATAGTGTATTTGTACGAGAATATTGCTTTCATTTGAAATTTTGAGCCTGTGCATGAGAGTGATTTTACTGGTTGCCTTTTGTTATGCTAATAGAAATATTTCTTTTATTGGAATGTTTTCTGCCGAGCAATTGAATTAGAGCATTTATAACTATTAGCATATGAAGATAAATCTGTAAATATTGATAAATTTAAAGAATAATTTTGTGAAGTATTCTTTAATATGATCACAGCAATAACTATCTTGATGGTTCTCTTGCAACAAGGTAGAAGGATGAGGAGTATTATGCTATTGTTCTTTCAACAAAGATGCTGAAGCCTTCATGTTTGGGTGGATTCTTTGTTTCATCTACTGGCTTTTATTTTAAGTGGCTTTCAAAATGAAACTGAAGCTATTCAGCCTGGTAGATTTCAATATACCCTTTGCTTGCACATACATGTATTTTATATGTATTTATTGTTCTCAAAGGCTGAATTTTGGCCCAAAGCCTTGTTTATTGTGAGAACTGCCTTCAGCAGTAGAAAGAAACAATATATATGTATGCCGATCTTTTAATCTGTGATTCTGAGACTATTACAGTATTTATCATGGCATCATACTCATTTAAGTTTTTTTCATACTTGACCTACGCATCAATTGATGACAACTTTTCCTATAAAAAGCATGCATATTTAATGAGAGCAGTCTACAGTCAAAGCTGTTGAGAACAAAAGAAAGCTAGCATAAAGTATTAAAAGAAGTCTTATAATGTAGTCATGACTCATTTGATGAGTTTTGAATATTAAGGCTGAAGTGGTGAGACTTCAGAGTTAATGCCCTTGTCTGTGTCAGACTCCAGAGCCCACATGAACTTGTATATTAAGTCACCAGTCATCTGGCTGGCTGGCTGCCACCATGCGTCCGAGGTACGAGTAGATTGTCTCAGCCAGGATCAGAAAGGTGTTAGGAACAGGAGCTATTTTGGTATTAGTCTTCATTCTTCCCTCTGCACTTATCCTTGAAGAGGTTTTTGTCTCCTGTACAAACCAAAGTGAAATTTAAGTTGTTTCTTTTTAAAGAATGTGGTGTGAAACTGTGTTACTTTCTGAGTAGATACCCTCAGATGTGAGTGTTTATTCAGTTACCAACTTTATATGGGTACAGCAAAGACAAATTCTTTATTATTCATGATTGTACATTCAAACAGAAGAGTATTTGAGAGGTTTAAGCACAGCTGGTGCATAACAGTTTGTTTGAAGTTTTGCTGTTGACTAAAACAGTTTACTTGGTATGTATTTTAGTCAAGAACAAGTTGTTTTTCCATATTCCAGGAGCTGTTTTTGAAGTTGTTTCCTTTTAGGCAGACTTAGAAAATGGCATTTTTGCATTGTGACTGTTAAGCCTGGACAGGGAGGGCTCAGGATGTGAAGGCATGTTGTTCTTGAGCTGTTTCGTATTCCCTTATTGCCCCAAGTTACCAACAAGAAGTGTTTTAAGGATGCTCTAAACTGATTTATGCCTTTTGCCTTTTTTGAGAGGCTCACCTTAAGTAATTTATCTATGTTTTTATAACCTTTGCAACAGCATCCCATGAAATCAATGTTAGTAATAATGGAATGTAGAAGGTAAATATCCTCAACTGAATCACATATTTACCATATCCAGACAAGTCGGTTTCTAAGAGAAGAGAGGCTGATATTTTCTACTCCATGTATAAGGCTATTCTTATCTATAAGCAACGTAAAATATGTCTGGAAAATGCTGTAAAAGTTATCATATTTTTGGTGGCAGATACAGGTAATACCAGCACCCACTGGAACTGAAATTATGCACCAGCAGCAATTCAGGTGTGAATGCCTTTGCGTCCAGAAAGAGCTGTGATGACCTATGTTAGCATCACAAGAAAATGTGACAGTGCTGAAACTAGAACTGGTGACACTCTAAATTTGCAATAGCTTAACAGCAAGGAATATGCTACTTTGTTATTGATTCATTTTGTTACAATCTCACTTTTCTTCTCCATAAACTAAGAAAACAAATCGAATCAACAGTTTGTGTGAATTACTCTCTCAAACGTTGACATCCTTGTTGCTGTATTTTAACTATAACCAGAGTATTGCTCCAGGAAATTTAACACACTTCAGATTATTATCAATGAGATTTTGTATTCAAGATTCGTCACTGAGTTTCTTGATGCAAAAGTTTTAATTACTCTTTTGTTAGGAGATGTATGCATAGCATGTTTGTTATGTGCTTCTGTGAACTGTTCTATTTCTCTGTGTTGCTCTGTAGTTAAATTCCCAAGTCCTTTGTTATGTGAAAAGGAAACTTTTTTTTTCCCAACAGGAATACAGTATATATGTGCATATACATATGTATGGTAAAGGCACAAAAGTGTGTTGTGAAAATCAAGATCTCAAGTGTTTTATTTATATGTGCAGGTAAATATTTTAATACATGTATATTTTCTGCCATATAACTCTAACATATGTTTGTGTAGAAAACACTTTCAATGTCATATCAGTATTCTCATCGTATCCAGTAGAAATACTCTTGGTAAGAGTAATGATAAAAACACCAGATTTGGCTGCTGGCTAGAGATGGGATATATGCAGTAAACTGAGTGGCTGTAATAAACAGTGCTGCACTAGCTCTTCCCTATTAAAATATTATGTCCTTTTACTGCTATGCATATAAGTGAATTTTACATTACTTAAACCCTTACCAAGTCTAAAGGGGAAAGATGATACTTAAGGTTAATGCGTTTTTTTTCTAGCCTGTTAGCAATGAAAGAGATACTCCAGAAAAAGTCGTGAGGATTTAAAGTATTACCACAGTGTTTATTTTGCAGGATTTGTACTTACATGCCTTACAGTTTTTAAGTCGAGTAGCAGCCAGTGATATATGCATAAAGGTTTATATTAGAATGAGAAAAGTGACATTGTGCCCGAAAGCTCCTTTTTTTGCTTGTCCTCTGTTTTCAGAACCAACTCCAGTTATTACTTTGCTGATGAAATGACTGTATGCTTAAATGGTTGAGACATTCAATAGCCCATCTATAAATGTTTATTATAACACTTTGAGAGTTCACAGGAAATCAATAGCCTGCTTTCTGTATTTTGTTGAGTGGACTTCATTTCATTCTTCAAATCTGAAGACTTTTGGGCTGGGTGGTGTGAAGGTGCAGGATGAACCCTCTCGGTGGAGATTCCCTCTGTGGGATCAGCACAGTGTGCATGAGCTTGGGAAGGCCTTATTGTTGTGGCACTCCTCCCACACTGATGCAGCAACACTGTTTAATAGGGTCCAAAATGTTCTTTGTATGCAGACAGCTGTTGCTCCAGTTTGGGGACACGTGTCCTCCCCTGCCCTGGGACTGGGCACAGGAGAGGTGGTGGCAGGGAACGTCTGCCCTGCCTTCCCCTCCTGTAGAGCTCTTTGCCTGGCACAAGTTAACCTGGGGACTAACCATGTGGATATAGAGACTGGATGAATGAAATATGTCTAGCTTTGGGCAGCTGTGTGTCAGACATTTGCAATGTTAAGAGTATTGTTGTATAGAGCAGGAAGTGAAAGTGGCTCTTTTTTGCGGTTCTCACAGTGATATGGCAAATTAAAAGCAAAATGGATATTAATTTTTTTTGCACTTAATCTCCTGTTATGATTAGTTTAAATTGTTCTTAAATGTATTACCTGCAGTATTAAGTGTGACTTGATAGATTAAATGCAGAATACAGCCAGCAAATAGTAATCCCGGATGCTATTGTCTGCATAGTCCTGGTAATGAGATTGCTGTCTTAATTTCATGTTGTCTTTTATGGATATGCTTTATGGCCACCTGTAGACACAAGTATTTGCTGCTGTTCTTTCCATGAAGCACCTGGAGCTTCCAACCCCAATCCTCACTTTGTATATATGTAATTTTTAAAATTAATTGTCCCTTCCATAAGAGATGTTATTTGGGTTTGTGCCCTGTTGTGTAGCTGTTGCACACTTCTATAGTATATTGCTTTATTAATTGAAACAATATTTATACATTGATGATGACCCTATGGCCATCTATTTATTTGGCTGGTTATCTGTTGGGTATTGTAGAATAATTTTACTGTATCATCCATACCCTCCTGAATGCGTGTAATACAAAAACCTCAATTAATGGCAAAGAAGGATATTAAATTCTTGCTTTTCTTTTAAGAGAGCTTAACATTGTGAAAGATGGTATGCTAAACCAAAAGTTATTCTACTTCCTGATTCTTTATACAGTCTATAGAAACAATGCTGCAACAAAGAAATGCGATGTGTCAGAAAACTTGTACGTGTTATTAGTGCTGTTTAACTGAAGAAAAATATATCTAGATTTGTAGTGGTATGCACATTTTCACAAGTTTGTGAACATTTGGCCCTTTCATCTATTATGTGTCATTTAAAGCCCATGGAAATAAGTGGTTTTTTTAAGGTCTGGTTTTGTATATAGTGCTACTGAAGGAGAGATGTTAATACAATGTGGTGTGTTGGCCTGTAATACAAAAGCACAATATGATACAGTATCTGTGCCAAAATGTTTCCTGCCTGTCTAATCTAGGCAGAAAAAGGCTAGAGTGGAAGGCAGAAATGGAGACAATAAAGATGAATTATCTTTTATGGGACCACAAACTGTGGAGTTGCAAGGTAGACTGAACAGTTTGTGCTTTAGGATTATAAACCATTAGTGCAAATGTCTTTGCAAAGAGTGAAACATTTAAGATCAGTGTAACTATTCCTGTCTATATAATCTCTTCCAGTACAAACTTCCCGGGGTAAGGATGATTTCCTTCGGTCTCAATGTCATAATTGTCTTTGGGTATTTTGGGCATTGCAGTCATCTGAAAATGAGTGTGCAGCATTGTATTTCTATTGTGACATTACAACAGCGGTCTGGTCAGAAGATGTGTGAGGGACGTGATAAATTATATCTCTTCCTCTTCCATTACTATTACATCAGCCCTACTGTAATCCATGGTTCTGTGCCATGAGGTGTTCCCTATTTTCCTTTACCATATTGTGGAGTGCAGAGGTTGCTATTTTTGCCCCTAGTTCTCCAGAGACTGGGTAAAATCTGGCAGGGGCTGTGCAATTGCTGTAAATTTTCTGTGAAACACAGGTACCATGGAGGGTGCAGCAGAAGAGAACCTCCGAATGTGACCATGTCATTATCCTCCAGTGTTTTGGTGCTTCTTGTTTATCTTCACCACAGTTTTTCTCTCCTTGCTGCCACCACCTTTCTAAATTTGTCCGCTCCATTTTCCCATTTAAACCTACTCTTTTTTTTTTCTCCCACTTTTCCCAGTCCCTCTTTCTGCCCTTCAGTTTCTACCTGTCATTAACCTTGGGCTCTTTGACATCTTTGCAGCCATCTCCCCCTTTTTGGGAGGTGGATATCTGTGCTGGTTTCAGCTGGGGTAGTTGAATTTCTTCCCAGTGGCTGTATGGGTCTGTGATTTGGATTTGTGCTGAACACAGGGCTGATATTATAGAGATGTTTTTGTTATTGCTCAGCAGGGTTCACACAGAGTCAAGGCCTTCTCTGCTTTTTGTGCTGCCACAGTGGTGAGGAGGCTGGGGGTGTGTGGGAGGATTGAAGAAGACACAGCCAGGACAGGTGACTAAACTGACCCCAACTGACCAAAGGGATATTCCAGACCATGGGGCATGATGCTCAGTATAGAAATCTGGGGGAAGAAGGAGGAAGGGTGGATGTTTGGAGTGATGGTGTTTGTCTTCCCAAGTCACTGTTACATGTGATGGGGCCCTGCTCTCCTGGAGATGGCTGAACACCTGCCTGCCCATGGGAAGCAGCAAAGTAATTCCTTGGTTTGTTTAACTCTACTTATCTCAACCCATGAGTTTTCCAGCTTTTACCCTTCCTATTCTCTCCCTGATCCTGCTGTTTGGGAGAGTGAACAAGGAGCTGCCGACTGGAGTTAAACCACAACAATATCCAAAAATCTTACTTATGCAGAGGTGCCCAAGGATGCACACAGGTGAACAATGTAAGTTCTCTTACCAAAGATGCTTGATTTTTGAAGTTATTATATATTTATTTGTTGGAGCAAGATGTCCTTGACTCCTGCTTGGAAAGCTCATTCTGACAAATACAAATCATGCCCCTGACCTTTTCACGTCTGACATATCTGCTTTTTTTCTCTCAGCCAGTTACCTCTTTACTGAAAGCAAGCATCTCCGTTCATCTTCCTGTCATCTCTAGATGAGGCCTTTCTCGAGTGATTTATGAGCTTTGCTGACCACTTCCTGCAAACAGGGCTCCTTTCTGTCATACCTTCATGCAGGTACCTCACACCAGCAGTGTTTCTGTAGGAGCTTGACCCAGGGAGCTGCTTCTGCTCCTCCTGCTCTTTGAAGGTGTCTTAGACAGTTGTGGCACGTTACTGACCTGAATTTTGACAGCTTCACTGGTGCCTGCATGGCTCCAAGATGCGTGGATAGTTAACTGCCTTAAAGTCACATTTATTTTGCTTTTCTTCTTTAGCTGGCACTTGGCACATTTGCTGCACTGGGTGCCTAAAGGATCCTGCCATAGGCTGTCCACTGGGAGGAGGTTTTTCAGACTGCCTTCATTAAATCCTCACAGAAAAATAGCCAGCCAGATATGCCCATATCCTGTGCTAAAGTTTACAGGATTTGGGTTCTTTATCTGTAGTGTGCCTTGATGAGGACTATGGTATGTATAGAAAAACTGGGATGCTTTTTTACTATCAACTCTGATTTTGAGCTCCCTAAAGAAACAGAGTTTTTGCAAGTATTTTCTCTTTCCTAATGCTACAAAACAACTTATACTCTCATATTTTATTTCAGCATGAAGTACTAAAGCTTAAATTTGCAACTCTGAAGCCTAAATATGCAGCAAAAGCATGTCTATAAGTAACACTTAAAACACATCCGTTCTTAGAAAACATTGCAGATACTAAATCCATCTGGTGTTGAGTTACCATTGATTTTTTAAAAACTGCTCTTACTTCTGGCTTTGTGGAAAATAGTCCTGGAAGCATTAGGATTCTACACAGAGGTTATTTTTTTTTCTCCTGCTTTTCACTAAAATTAATTATGGACTTTTCAGTGTGTATCAATAGCTGATTGGGAGAAGTAAAGAACATGGAATCTTCTCAGTGGTTTTCCATGACAGGACAGGAAGCAATGGGCACAAATTGAAATACAGGCAATTCCATTTAAATGTATCAAATGCTTTTATACTCTGAGGATGGTTAAATGCTGGCACAGGTCGTCCCAAGAGGTGGTGAAGTCTTCATCTTGGAGATTTTCAGAACCCAACTGAGATGTGGTCCTGGGCAACCTGTTCCAGGTGGCCCTGCTGTCAGCAAGGGCTTGAACTAGACATGGCTCCAGAGGTGCCTCAGCTGTTCTGTGATTCTGTTACTAGAAGTCTCCATACAGCTGGCCAAGCAGGCCTTGCGACTCTAGGCAAGTTATAGATATATATATATATAGATAGATAGATAGATTCTGCAATCCAAACATTTTATAGCTGGGTATACCCTAGGTATGAGTGTACACATGTATAGGTATGTTTACCTACCTATTTCTGTCTCCAGTGTAAACATACTTGAAAACTAGCTCAAGCTGGAGAATATCAGAGATGAAAAAGGGAGGAGTAGAATGTTTTAATATATATTTTTTAAATATGCTAATGTCACTTCATACAGGCCACACATGCTTTATGCAGTCATTGAGGGGTTTTTTTTCCCCTTCCCCATAAATATGCTACATCTGTATGACAAAAAAAAAATCCTGGATAAAATTGCTTTAAAGAAAGATTTATTTTTATTAGATGATTTCTCTTGGGCACTACTTATACATAATTGTATCTTTGTTCTGGTGCACACTGAGTGTTAGTAGTCACAAATCATCCCGGAGAAGAGAGCAAAAGGCTCTCTGTCAGAAGAGAGAGGTTCACCCTCAGCTAGATTCCTCTTTCTCAAAAAGGTGGCTCCAAATTAAGCAGTAAACACATAAAAACTGGCTGAGTTTATGTATCTATATAGAGTACTCAATACTTAGGATTTTTTCAAATACTTTTTGGAGTTCTACATGTGCATAATTACAGCTTTGCTGGTATTCAGCCCTATTTCTGCAGCCCCCATCTGAACCTGGCTGTCTTATGGTGTTCTTGAGACCTAGAAGGCTGGACAAGGCTGACTGCTAAAATTACACGTAGTCTCTTGGCATATAGGTGATCCTGGGGCGTAGTGTTGGAGGAAGCTGCCTGTGAGCATCCTTTGTAGCTTACAGTTTTGTAGGAAAAGGAGACACTTGGACAGTTCTTCATCAGGTCCGTACAAAGCCATGAATCTTGCCTTATAGTATTAACACATCTTCTTTCTCCTTTTCAACCCACATTAAAGTCAATTTTCCCCATCTTTAAATGATGACTGTTATGTTGTTTGGGGTTGAAGAGACTTTCTTTGTTTATGTCTTGGCCAAGATAAGTGACAAAGCATTCATACTTGAGGTTTTATATATAAAGTTGAAAATGACATCTTTCTTCTTTTGGATTTTTTTTTTTTTTAAGTAAATGGCAATGTCAAGTTCTTTCTTCCGACTTTTCATGATCAAATATGGTGTGTTTTAGTTTCTCATGCTTGTTCTTAAGTCTTGAAATAACTTCTTAGGAATGCAGTTGCAAAAATAACAGCAGTAGTAATCTGTTTTGAGGATAAAAGAAACCAATCTCTAGTTCTAAGAGCTTGCTTAGCTTCATGTTTAACACAGCAGCTTCTATCACAACCACTAGAAAGGTTGGAACTTTTTTTTTTGCTGTTGAATTTTCAAAAACTAATCTGATAAACTCTTTAATCCTTATGAACTGTATCATCCATTTTAGTTTAGCAGTTATGCCTTTTACACTTGAATAAATTACTTTCTTGGGTCAGTGCAGTTGTCTTTTGAAAATCATTTAGAGGTCTCCACTGGTAGTGAAGTTGTCTTGTCAGGTATCACAAACATGCAAGAAGAAGGGGTTTGCACTGACAGCTCCAGGATCCCCTCCCTGCTCTTCTTTACCTTCTTGCCTGTGTGTGTTTTAATCATCCCTTCCTCTCTCTGCCCCCCAGCTCCTTTTCTTCCTAAATCTATAATGCTCATGTTTGCTTTGATTTTCAATTTCAAGGACCGTTAGGCCATCTGAAACCAGAAAAAGCCCTGTTCATATTTTAAAGCATGAAACTTGCCTTTCGTTTCCTTTTCATGACATATCTGGAAATGTTCATATGTATGATGTGATATTCTTCAGTAAAAGAATGGGATCTGCCTGGAAGTGAAGCTGTCATGCAAGTCAGAGGTTGGCTGGGCACTGCCAGCAGTGAGCAAGCACAGGCTGCCAGCAGTATGACTGTTGCTTTCTTGCATGGTTTTGCCCTTCCAAACTCCACAGTGAAGAGATAACAGAATCATCAGTTCTTCTTCAGCTGCTTGGAGTGTTTGAATGGTGCTCCCGGAGGAAGAGTTTACTTGGAGTTTACTGGGTTTTCTTTAGGAACTTGATATTTGGCCTTCAAAATGGGGTTAGCAATACTGCCTTCAACATTTCCTGCTTTTGAGTTTCCTGCTGTTCCTCACAGCTGGAAAGGAGTTTTCATTAAGTGTGAAGGTGTTGGATGAGCTCTGTTTTTAGGATGTTTCTTCCTGAGGCCTGCCAGTTTGAGGATTCTGTCACACCAAGCCCAGTGGTGATGAAACAACTACAAGTTCCACCAAGGTAGATTTGCTCCACGGGGTTTTATGTAGAGCACTGTGACAGATGTGTGACTTATTGAGATTGTTGCACTGTTTGGTTTCTTTCAGCCAGAGGTACCAATCTAAACATGACTGTACCTTGCACTACTGCATCAGTGCCCTTTCTGCTGTGGAAGCTCTGAGTGTTTTTGTGAAGAGGAGAGAAACCCAGCAATGGTGATGCCTTTGGGGACTCCATTTGAGTTTTGTCTTCAAAATGAAATCGTTTATTGCATTTAGAAAATAAGTAGCTAAGACTAAGAAACAGGTGGATGAGGTGAATTTTTACTACTGGTTTATTTCAATTTTTGACACTTGTGGGAGAAGTCGGGTGACCCAGTTACTAATGCAGAACTGATAGAGCCTCGAAAAAAGTAATTGCATTTTTCCTTCTCAAAGAGAAAAACCATACTAAGTGTAATTCTGTTTCAGTCCCTATTGCATCTAGCATGATTTTAGCATAGTTTTAGAATCCAGGGGGATCTCCTTATTTCACATAAGCTGTCACCTGAGGTGATTTGTCCTTCTTTAAATGTACTCTTCCTTGAAACTTCAGTCCTTAAATAGTCTATGTGAGTTTTGAATGCTTGTGTTGCCTTTGATATAGTTAGATTAAAACTTTCATTTCTGTATAGATGTTGGGTTTGTCTGTATAATTTTTAAGTATATGAAAACAGGGTTAGCATTAATCTCCCTTCTACATTGTCCTCTGCTCAGCTGGAATCTTTAATTTGCTTTCAGAACCTTTTAAACCCCTGAAGTGTCCTGATATTCTTGTCAATAAAGGTCACTTAACTTGTGTAGGAAGTGCAATTTCTGTCAAGTTAGTCTACTGAGAGCCTTGAGCCTTAAGGAGCCTTTGTGATGATCTTTCCAGACAAAGCATCACTTAAAGCAGTCTCATAATTTCTCCATAAGGTAAAATTTCTGCAATCCACTTGAATCAGAAATATCTTTTTCTTCCTGTCTTCAACATGTTAATCTTTTATTATAATAATAATAATAATTATAATGAAAAATGGAGATGTAGACAAAAGCAGCCATCACCACATACCATACCAGTGGAATAAAAACAGATCCAGCCTTCCTACCCCTATTTTATTTCTTCCAAGGCCCTCACAAGCAGGGAATGCCCATACCTTGAAGATTTTCCCAGTGTAGCATGTCTGAGATGCCGGGTTCTCTATCTGCCCATGCTATGAAATCTGCCATCCATGTGTCTTATCCTGCTACTGAAGTACTCTGTTGTCACTTTCCTAGCCTGGATGAAAGCAGCCTTGTCCCACTTATATCCGTTCTGAATATTGCTTGAAAGAGCATTTCCCAAAGCTTGTGGCTTTGATCATATCATGTCTTTATATGTTTTACTGGCTTCTTCTCTGTTGTACCCAATATTGAAACTCTTGGTAAGATATCCAACATTATCTGTCAGCTTCCATTTATTACCCAAATTTTTGGTTTCTTGTCTCCATGATGCCATCCTAAGTCACCTCATCATTACACTTTCAAACAGTAATCTTTGTACTTTGTTTTACATCCTTTCCACCTGGGAAGAGCTAATACTGTTTAAATAAATTCAGTGTGCTCCACTGTATTATGATCTTCTTTTCATTTACCTAGTATCACCAAGCAATCTTGCTAAATGAGTATTAGTAACATTTCAATTAAGACCAAGAAAAAGATCTAATCGGAAGGACCTGTGTTTGTGTTTGCATTGCATCTGCAGAATCATATCTGCTGGGAAGAGTTTTCTGTGCAGATAGGCAAAAGGCTTGTAATGCAACAGAAACTTGCTGTGGTGTCACTGATTGCAGAGAACAAGTCTAGTCTAGTGGCATTTCTAGGTGAATGGATTTGTCTGCAATGAGAAATACCATCAGTTACAAAAGCAAATTGTCCTGGGTAGAGAGATAAAGTATAACGTTAATACAAGAGAAAGGAAATCCTAAAAAATAATGAAATAAAATACAACTTGTTATGGAGCTATTTGATACTGAAGGTGTTAAACTCAGTATGTGTTTTCTGGAGCTTCCCAACATGATTTGTGCATGTCTGGTGGCTGTGGGAGCAAAGGGAGACATGTCATTTTGGAAGACTTGAAGGTTGCATTGTGGCCTGGCAGAGGGGATGCAACCTAGCTTCAGGAGCCAGGAATTGCAATGATTATTGCACTTCTCTTGCACTGACTATGTACAAAATGGGAGCGACATGGTCAAACCCATGTCATGGTTCCAAGCATTAGTTATCTGTCTTTAATATTGTTTTATTGTTGTCCTTTCATGTTTGGTGGTGGGTTTTTTTAAAAGATGCCTGGAAGTGTTAAGGGAAGTTTTATTTGCCAGATCATTCAAAATTGTGCTGCATGTACTGGCTCCCAGTGGAGGCAGTTTGCAATGCTATTGTGAGGTCACTGTTAACAAAAAGAGAACAACAACCAAAGGAAAAAAAGCCACCACCAAAGAACCCATAACCAAACCTATTTATTGAGGCCTATACCTCTGTTTTCACTGTTCACATAAAGACACCTGGAAGTGCAGAGTGATTAAAATCACTGGGGCATTGTTGAAAGAAATCAAAAAAACTTCTGCACATTTACTGCTACTAGATGTTTAGGAGAGACTTGCAAACAGTGCCTTTCTTAAGAATTAAGAAAGTATTATTTGGGTTTGTTATACTGAGGATTACAAGCATAAAGAATGTAACGGGACCCTTGGAGGTGCCAAGTGAGTTGCTTGTGAAGTACCATCACAGAGATCCACTTGGTAACACCACACTTTCATAAGTGAAAGTCACTGGTGATAAATTAGGGCAGATAAGTTTTCAAATAGTGCTGGGTACTAGTTTAAAGGAGGGAGAGGACAGAGTAAAATTAAGGAGTTTCCCAGTTTAAGGATTGAAGGAAGTACAGGAAACAAGAAGCACCTTGAAATCCAAATGGACTCTGAGCCTTTGTGTGTCTTAGAAATATAGTGACCTATTTCTTCTGGTGTTACCAAGGGGCAACATTTTGTTGAAGTTATTTTAGTGTAAAGGTAACACATGAGAGAAGTTCACAGTTGCCATTAAGGATTACAGAAAATGAACAAAACCACTGAGGCTGGGCCATTCCCAGCTCTGGCCTGGACTGCAGTGGGGGAAACTGGAACAAGCAGGGGTCCCTAAATGGCTCCTGCAGCCCCTCACCCTGGGCAGCTCGCTTCCAGGGGGGAGCTGGGCCCTTGACTGGGCTAAGCTACTCCTGTTGCCACAGTGCCATTGCTGTCAAAGAAGAGAAATGGGCAGGTGTGGGTATGGCTTCTCCAACCAGCTTGGGTGGTGGAGGTGGTCCTTCTCTGCCAGCTGTGGAAAGGGACAGGATGCATGGCTTTTATGTGGCTGCAGTTTGTTGGCTGCATTGCTGTACTTGGAAAGCTGTTCCTGAACCTAACTCTAACTCCTGTACCGGTTACAAATGGTTTAATTTCCAGCATAAATTTTTACTTTTAGTTAGCAGTGTTTCCTATACTTATAATATCAATCTTGTTGCACTGCAGTGTTCATTTTTCCCTCCATATGTACTCTTCTGTGGAGTGAAGCATTTTTAAAAAATAAAATGTTTTTTCCAGCCTAGTTTGTATAGATTGTATGCATCTAGTGCCAGTTTACAGAGGAGTGGTGGAAGAAGAGTGGTGGAAGAATCTTTGTTCCACATCAAAGTCTGTGTATCCTCACATACATATATCTGTATCTATCTAAATATAAAGTTTTAAAATCTGAAAACATTTGGCATGACAATGGTGTGTGATCACGAAGGCCAAAAGTTTTGTGCAATTTGGCCAGTGCTTCCCACCGAAACTGATAACAGGTGTGGGAATTGCCTGTAATGGTCACTGCCTATACATTCAATGGCTTGGAAAGAAACCTGGTCTTTACCACAGGAGGGCAAGTTCAGGGATAACTTTTCAACCTCAATTGCTTTTTAAGGCAGTCATGGTGTGTATGTGTGTGGTAACTGAGGAAAGGGTGTAGCTGGCATCTTCACAATTAAAAATCATCTCATCACCAGCACATGGGTGCTTTGCTGTGCTTCTTGTTGGTTCTGGGGGTTTTGGAATGTGTAAGAAAGCAGCAGCTGGAAGCGGGTTTGAAAGATGAGGAGGGACATGCTGCTGTTGGGGCTGGGGCCATCCTGGGGCTGAGCTGGTGTGTTCCTCATGTACCTGTTGGCATGTTGAGAGGTGGGTGTGCCAGTCCATTGACTGAAATCTCTTAAGGTTTGGTAGTAGTTGCTAAGCAACTGCAAAATGCTTCAAAATGGATTTTTTGCGTTACCCACAGATGGTTTTTGCAGTGAGGGAGGGAGGAGCACTCTGAGGTGGCTGCCCAGAAGCCCCTTTCCTTCCTTCTAGGGTAATGGAGAAGGACCCAGGCTTGTACTCGGTTCCCCTTGCAAATTCACAGCTTCATCACACTGTTACAGAACTTTCATTTTTTTGCTGTGTACATAAATATTGTTTGAGACAAGAGAAGATGCTGTATTTTAAACATTCCTCTGACAAGCAGCGAAATTTTCCAGAAAAACTTCAGTGTTTTAAGGAAGGCAGTTGGGCAGCAAAGGGACATAACTTCAGAGGTCTGATGATGATGATCCAAAAGTGCTCTCCACCCTCATTGGATAGGTGTGCTTTCAGTGTAGTCATCATTGAAAATAAGTTTTGCATGACCCCATCAGTTCGCACACTATGAAAACAACCAGGTGTGTGAATTGTTTTAGCAGTTGGCATCCCATCTATTAAGTCATAAGTTCTACAGTTGGTATTTCTAATTATTTCCTATAAATGATGTCTTTCATGTAAGGATTATGTTCAAGTGATTGCAGCTTGAAATTGGCTGGTGTCTCATGCATTTTTATCACTAAAATACAATGTCCTTGTTAGCAATAGCTTAGTTTTGGTATTTGATTTGTTTTCAAGCACCTTACTTTTACAAGTCATGTATTGTTTTTTGGCAGAAAGGCAGCTGCTTGGCATTCAGAGCCACTAGTTTGCAGTAACAGTTGTTGGTTCTGGTCCTTATTGGTTTTTCTTTCCAATTAAGATGCAGCTGTTATGACTTCTGGAGTGAGAGAGGATTATTTTATTTATAATGTAAATGGAAGAATCCTAAAGTAAGGATCTGTCCTTCAAAACAGCTGGGAGAAGACCAGGTTGTGAGGTCTCAATGTTTAGTGAGAAGTACCCTGGGCTGTGATTTTTGTGACAAACTGCGTAAAAAGATCTGGTGTTTCTTTTCTCATGTAAATGGAAGGGAATTAATGATTCGGAGAAGATTATCCTAAAGGATTTTTCACACTGCATCTTTTACAACATAATAGGAGAATGTACAATTGCTAATGCCTTTGAACTTTTTTTTTTGTGACATTTGGAGCACTTGCAGATGTAACGCTTTTGTACTTTTTAGGGAATAAAAAAAAGATTGTGGTATTCTTAACTTTTTTTTTGCTCAGGTGTGTGTTCAGGGCTGTATATGAAAAATCCCTGAGCCACCTTTTGTTGTAGTTATAGCCTAAAAGCTGTAATCAGCAGAAGAGGAAGCCACACAGACAAATCATTGCAGTGTATTGCAGACTGGACAGTTCTGTTAAAGCAGCGATTTAAAGTTAGGAAGTCAAGCAGGCTGAAGGTGGACAATGATTTGGGCTTTATGTGTAATTTCACTTTGTTGGCTCGTTCATGCGCACTTCTTTTTTGAAAAAATTGTAGTACACTGTTTCCCCAAACTCCACCCATACAGCAGAAAGTCACTCATACCTAAGTCCATCCACACTGGAAATCACATGAGTTAAACTGTTACACTTTATATACATACTTAGAGAGATTGTGTGTATGTACATATGTATATATGCCACCACACACATATATATAGTATACTTTGACTGTTGTTCTCCTTTATATCTTCCAGATGTGATTTTTTGGAAAGCTGGGGGTAGAGTGGGAAGGGAATCTCATGGTACTCTGTAGTTTACTGTTGTTTCATGGGGCAAAGGAAGACAAGGAGCAATTGTAGGCTCTTCTAAGTCTTCTTGGAAGGATTTGCATAGTGTCTTTGGACACTCTTTCCTCCTTTTTCTCCAGCCTTCTGAAAGGAATATAAATTATAGAAAGTTGTTTCAGTAAATTAATCAAATATGCTTAGGTATTACCTCTCAACTATAAATGGCAGTGTCATCTAGAAGAATAAAAACTAGTCAGCCAGACCAGAAGTAGAGAAGTTAGGTATTTGATATATTCTCACACTAATAAAGGGAGTAAGCATTCTAATTAATTTTTATAACAAAAGTGTATCTAACTTGATGACATATTGAACTGAGAGATCGACTTAGAATGTCAGTGCTATTGGCAAGTGATTTTGTAAACCAGTATATCAAGATTTTATTGACACAACCATAAACCAATGACTTTTATTTTCCTCTTTCATTTCAACACAAGAGTCAAATAAATTCATATATTCTCAATATTTTTTTGACTTTTCTTTTTATAAACAGCAAGACCGCAGGAATGCCCCAAGGAGATTGTTACAGCAGGCTTACGATACAAAAAATATACAATTAGATTCTATCTCTTAATAGAAAATATCCAAAAACAAGTCTTCAAGATTTTAATTCCAATACTTGATGCTGTTTAACAAAGACCATTGCATGAAATCTTGCTGGATGGATGAGGCTTCTTGTCCACATGGAATCCTCTAGTGGCCTTTGTTGGTGAGGGTGGGCTGTACAGAGAGCGTTTATTCTTGGGGTGATGATTTTCTTTCGGAGATACAGAGAAACTCATGTGTTTAACAAATTTATGTGAATGTAGGACAGATACACTGGTTGGTGTGGATGTGATGACCATGAAGATGATGTCTTTTGAACACTGAACTTTACGTGAGAATGTTTTTAACTTGAATATTCTCAGTTTGAGGACTGTCTGATCAAGGATGGCAGGTTGACTTTTAGGGCATCCAGTGCCATTTAACATGCCCCAGGGTATCAGAGACAGCATGTTGGGCAGGTTCCTGTTGTGTAAGAAGCTCTGAGAGTCAGATGTCACTGTGTTTTAGATAGTGCTGTGACAAGGAAAGAATGTCTTCTGTTTGTGGACAGTCTGCAAAAGTAAAACCAGAAGTGGGGTGTTAGAACTTAATATGCCTGGGAGCTCAAACTTCAACTACCCTTAGCAAGTCCTAAAAGCTGATTTCTTTTCTGGGGTGGTGGTTCTATTTCTTTTATTTATTCCTGCATGATAAAGACAACAAATTTTCAACAATATTTTAAAAAGGTGTAGGAATAACAAAAATAATTACAAATAGGTAAAAGAATCAAATACAAACAAAGGCAAAAGCCCAATAAAATCCCACCCCCCAAAAAAAACCCTGAAAAAGCAAGAGTTTTTATAACTTGTTTGGTCAGTAACTCAATTATAGTGGCTGTATAAAAAGTGGTCCATTTTGGTAGTACATTATGTTACCATGGTAACATTGACATACTAATTTAGAAACCCTTCAGGCTAGCTTTGAGAACACGAACATTGCACTTGTATACCAAAACATGAAAAGACTTATTGTAAAAGTAACTGCTAAGTGTTTAGGATGAGCCCTCTAGATAGATGTGGACTTTTTTCCCCTCCCAAAATTTCTCTAAGGATCCACATTTGCTTATACTCTTAAAAATTTCTGAACCAGATTCATCTTAATGGTTTTACAGTGTTTCTTATTAAATCCCTTTCTTTTCTACTTGGAATTGGACCTTGGGGTCCCACTGTGAAGGCCATGTTAGGTGCAGCTCCTCAGTCCCCCAGCTGCAGGGGTACTTGCTTTGCTCTCCTGGCATGTGGACTGTAAATTGCACTTCAAGTCCTGGATGTTAACAGTTCCTGGATCATCTTACTTGTGTGTAGTCACAGATTTTTTCCAGTGGCATTGAATTGTGTCAGCTGGACCAGTGAGTTTACTGCCCTTTAATCTCTGCATATTTGAAAAAGAATAGTTCTGTTGAAGTGCTATGTAACTAGTACTATGATATTCACTTTATGATCAACCAAAAGAAGTTGCCAGAAGTAGGGAGCATGCCTGTTGCCCCTCCTGTTGATGGCAACTTCCCATGTGGTAGAGAAATTTGTAGGCTCAATTCCTTGAACCTGTTCTCATAACATCCTCAAATGCTGCCATGAGTCCTTATTCCTGGCTGAGGTTGGCAAAAACTGGAGTTGTGTGGGATTAGCAAGGTCTGAACATACTTGGGATGCTACTAAGTTATGGTCTTTTTCATTACATGGGATTTTTGGCAACAATTCTTCACTCACAGTAGAAAGTACCTTTTTTTGTTGTTGTTGTTGTTGTTTCACATCAAGATATACATGCACGCAACTAGATTTGTCACTTCTTTACCTAACTCAGTTAAGCAAAATGAATTTTAGCATGGGAAATAAGCATTATTTATTAGATCTTGGTTAAGCTGATTCTGCAGTCTAACTAAAGAAGACTTTTGCCTGAAATAAGTGACAAAAGATTGGAATATCAAAAAATACAGTTAAAACAGAAAACTAAACAGCAATCTCCTTTACCAAGTCTGCTTTGTAGCAACTTAGTGTACTTCTTGTTTCATGATAATTTCTTAAATCCTTTTTTGGGAGTGGAGGTAGGTTTTAATCTTAATTTTTTAGTGGTACTAAACTGACAGATCTGGAAATCAACAGGCGGGATTAGGTTGTAACACCAGCCCAGGCAAAATGAGGGTGTTCTAGATTCTGAGCTTTTATAAAAAAAAAAGTAAAAGGCATTTTGAGCCCTCTGGTCACAAGGATTACTGTTAAATCTGTGAGCAGAATGCAGCTGACAGATTCTCAGGTGTCTCTGTACTACAGAGATGGTTCATGTGCCATACCAGCCCAAGAGGGTGTTGACTCTGAAGCAGAACATCTTCAGCCTGTGTCTGAGGGCTGCTGCGTCTTCTCATCTGAGCATGCAGTGAGTGCTCCTGTGTGCAGAGCTCCTCTGCAGCTTGAGGGCAGAAACACCCCAAAACAAAACCAGGTGATGCTGCCTTTGTGCCAGGATTTCAGGTTTTCCCATCATGATTAATCCTGTGCAGGTATGAATTTATAAGGAGTAACCAGTGCTGGGAACAGGGCATGTCATATGCATTAACCAAAGTACTTAAAGCTGAGATTTTTAAGGAAAAGCTGAACTAAGCTAAAGGAAATTATGCATGTTTCTCACAGTTATAAATCTACTTGCAATTGAGCCAGGCTACAAATTATGCTTTTCCTCCCTGTCATCCCTACCTCCTTTTGAGGAGATGACATTATTTTTATACTGGATCACTTCTTTATCTTGATTTTGCTGCCCCTCTACAAGCAGCTGCGGTGTAACCCAAGGGTTTTTCAGAGGAGAGAGAAAGGTCTTGCTGCTGCACAAGAGGCAGGCAAAGCCATGTTCCCAGGGGAGTACAGATCCCAACAGCCTTATTCAATTGCAGAGGGTGCCTGCAGCCACCCATCCTCATCACCAAGCCTCTTCTCTTGGCAGCCTGACCCTGCCCAGATCTTCAGCATCCTGGTGATGTGCTGCTGGGTCACAATGGCCTCGTTTTAGGTCAGAGAGGCAACTTGTCAGTGCTGGAACAATACCTAAGGAAGCTGGTCTCAGACTGGGATGGGCTTCTGACCAGATCTCAGGGTGAGGTTGGGGCACACATACCTAAGACCCTTCCAAGGACTCTGGTGTTGGATGTAGCACAGAGAGGAGCACTGGTGGGGATGGAGTGGCTGGGAACCCAGCCTCCTCTCCTTGGGATATGAAAAGTGGACCATGCCTTAAGGCTGAGTTTGCATGCTGGGTGGAGAGTGCAAGCTGGAGCTGCTGAGACCACAGCTGTGTGTTCCAGCCTGGCTCTGCTCCCCCTTCTCCTGCAGCCTCCTGGCCCAGCCAAAGGCTGTGGCGTGGGGGAGCGCGTGGCGGCTTGTGCTGCTGAGACTTCCCAGCTGTGCTTCAGCTGCTCCCTTTCCCCTGCAAGAGTAAATAAATATTTAGAGTTTGAATTACAATATCTAGCAAGAACAATTTCCTTTTTTCATGTGCTTCGCTCCTTAGAGCTCACTAGCAGCAGCAATGACACTGGGGAATTATCTAGAGACAAAAAAAAAAGTTGTAATTCTGTCTGGATTTACCTACTAAAAATACATTTTGACAACAGTCATTTAGCTTAAGAATTTGTGTCCTGCCCGAGCACTCTGTTTAGTTTGTCCAGTTCCATGTCCCTTTGCTACTAAATGTTTTTTCTGGAGGTCTGAGAGGCTTTTCTCATCTCCAGTTGCTAGAGAATCAGTATCCTATAGTTTTTCAAGCTTGAAATAGATTAGGGTGATTTTTTATAACCATAATCTAATTGATTTCAGAGGGCTTGATGGGGAGGGATGGGGGGTAGTGGTGGTGGTTTCCTTCTTTCTTTCATTTCTGTGTTGAGTGTTGGGTTTGGTTTGGGTTTGTTTTTTTTTTTGTTTGGGTTGTGTTTTTTGTTTAGGAGGGTTTTGGGCTTTGGAGAGTTAGTTATTTTATTTGTTTGTCTTGTTTTGTTTTCTCTGTGTATACTATTTGCCTGCTTGCTAGATGAGGAGACTAACACAGGGAGGCATAGCCAAATCCCTCCAACAGCAGCAGCCACCCGCTGCCATGCTGCGGTACAGAATGTGAAAGCAGAGGCTGTTTTGTTTCTTTCCATGCCCCAAATCTAAACACCCATGTCCAGCATCCTGATGCAGGCTGTTTGTCAGTTTCACCTTCCTTTGCCTGGAAGGACGACATGGGTACATCACCACCCAGCTCTTGGGGCTGTCCCTTCCCACAATGGTAGGGTGCTCTTGCCCACAGTGCCTGTGCCAGTGTCCTCTTTGACACTTAAGTTTTGTTCTAGTGCAGTACAGACTGGTTTGATTTATGGCAGAATGTTCCAGGCTTCTTTTCCAAGCACATTCTGTGGAATATTTTTTTTGTTGTATGCTGTTTTTCAAAAGCTGCATGTTTTGTCCTCTCTCCAGGGTTATTTTTTTGTTTCGGTTTATCCTACTTTCCCTAAACACCTTAGAAATTGTTACTTCTTTGTGCACTCAGCAATGCTCCCCATCAGGAAAGAGGTGGCTTGCAGGGCTGGTCATTCAATTTTTGTTCCCAGTTCCAAGCTTTTATTTGCCTATACATTATTATTTGCCATGCCTGATGAGACTGGGCTTTGCTCCTGGTGTCAGCGACACAAGTTGCACGTTTTCTCAGTCTAGCAAAGGGATAGACAGACAACAGAGCTGTTGGCACAACTGGAATTAACATGCCATATGGTGCCTACATCACCTTTCTTTTCTGTATTTGTCCACTGCAGAAAAATTATTGAAAACAGTAATCAATTTCCAAACTCAAGTCTTCAATACAAACTATTTCTTTCTCTTCCCCAGCTTCCTGCGTTTTGTTTGCAGACACACTGTTGTTCTTAGACTAGCAAATAAAAAAACTCCTCAGGTGCTAAAAATAACCTAACTGTAACTCTATAAAGAATTTTCTGCAATTTCTTACTTTTTAAGCAGCAGTGTTATTTAGTATTCCCAGTAGGCGGGCATCTCTGTCATGTCTGTTTTTCTCTAATACAGCAATATAATCTCTGATCCATGGGTATGTTAGTTATGTCTTCTCCTCAGTTTGCAGCTTCCCATTGCTTTATTAAAGAAGCCTGTCTAAGCTTATATAACTTTAATTCTGGATTGTCGGGGGTTTTTTTCTTCAAAATAAGTTCCATTTAATTTCTGTCAGTATTTTAGGACTTCCAGTCAAAATTACTTCAGCAAAATAATCTGATGGGGGAGTATGATAAAACAGGATTTATCTGTGTGTTTCTTCAGAAACTTTGTCCTGCTTTGTCTTTCCAAAAGGCTTAATTTTTGTCCTTCCTAAACTAAACTGATCATATGAAGAGGATTCAGATGCTATGTGAATGACATTTGAATTATGGAGAGCTGGAAATACATGTTTTGACAAATATTCAAAGTTCAAAAGAACCTAAAGAGGTCAGAAACATAAAACAAAATGCAAAACTGCAATTAACTTTACAGAAGTGTATCCCAAATGAAACTATTTCATGTTGTGGAGAGACTTCAGAAAGAGTAATGCCATAAAATACTTGGGAATTATACAAGAAAGGGTCTGAAATACAGTGGGAGGGAACCTCACAATGGTTGGCAATATAAAGATGCCCAACTGCAGTGCGGAGTAGTGGCTCTGAGGGTTTCATTCTGACCCTACTGAAGTTGGATACCTCTTGATGTTGACTGGCATTACAACAAACTCTGTGTCTCCTGTGTGGACACCTCATCTAGGCAGTCAGCTGTAGATGCTTTATACCTTGGGGGATATTGTCAACAATATTTCAAGTATTTCAGGAAAGAAAAGCACAAATGTGAGAATTAAAATTGAGGGCAAAATAAAATTGAAATACAAAAGAAACTTTCAACACAGGTGATGTAACAAGAATCAGGAATTAACAGAGAAAAACTTCAAAGTACTCGTTTTGTAGATGCACATATCCAGAGAATGCTCTGCTACTGAAACTGGGAAAAGGCTCTACCTCCTGTGGTTTCTAGTTCTAGATGTTAAAAGCCATTACCGAAGAGATGGTAGAGAAGAATCTTCAATTGGCAGGATCAGAGAAAGGATCAGTGCCTTTTCCTAACGTCTATAATTCCTAATTGCTTTTTTGTCTAAAAGTTATAAGAACAATGTATAAATGAAAGTTATAAGGACAAATGCCTGTCTCTGATTCTCCTGCAAATATCCCACCAGTGAAAAAAAAAATTGTATCTTGTGAATGAACTTTGCTGTTTCTCTAAAAACCTGTTAACTAAATTAGGCAATATGAACTTTACTTACTATGATAGATCTGCTTTCTGGTGTCATAATACAGAGATGATACTGACTTTTCTTCCCTTTATGATTTCATTCTCAGCTCTTTCATGTGATCTATCTCCATCTACATAAAGTGTGGGGGTTTTATTCCCCCAAGCTGGATCTATTCTGGCACATCTCCTTGTGCTATTCTCTAAAACTGAGAATAGAATAATCGTTTAGGTTGGAAAGGACATACAGTGCCACCAAGTTCTACCCTTAACCCTGCACTGCCAAGGCCACCATTAAGTCGTGTCCCTAAGCACCACATCTCCACGTTTTACATACCTCTACTCAACCCTTTCCATGGACAGCCTGTTCCAGTGCTTTTTATGAAATTTTTTTTCCTAGTATCCAATCTTGGCCTTCCATGGCACAACTTGGGGCCATTTGCCCTTGTCCGATTTGCTTGTTACCTGGGAAAAGAGACTGACCCCACCTCACTACAAGATCCTTTCAGGTGGTTATAGAGACCGATAAGGTCTGTCCTGAGCCTCCTTTTCTCCCTCAGCTGCTCCTCATAGGACTTGTGCTCCAGACCCTTCACCAGCTCCTTTGCCCTTCTCTGGACATGCTCCAACAAACATCTTTCTTGTACTGAAGGGCCCAAAACTGGATGCAGGATTTGAAAATCAGCCTCACTAGTGCCAAGTACTAGAGATCACTGCTCTAGTCTTGCTGGTCACGCTATTTCATCCTCTGGGGAAAACATCACTAACACATGCATTTATCCAAAACTCATTAAAACAAAGTTCCTCCTCCTACTAGAGCCTCTCCAGATTGGTTTACCCCTTTGGGAATCTTTTACAATGCCCAGTGACAAGCTTGGCTGCTTTATTTGCTGGTGAGTATTCAGTAGGTGTTGCTTCTCTGGCAGATCCCCCTGTTAGTCTTTGTCTAAGTCTATAGCCAGTGGGCAGAGTTCCTTCCATGTTACCTTCCTTTGGAGTGCCCATGCTGCCTGTGCTTGAGGATGTCCATGGGGGCATGTTGCGTTTCTGAACCAGTAAGGTAAGAATTAGGGGCAGGCTAAAATAAATACCTTGTATTGCTGTCCATTAAGCTTTTCCCGTCTGGATTCATGGGTAGTTAAACACCACAGTTGTGCAGGAACCATTCTTCTGTATAAGCAGTTGCTGTGTTGTGCGAAGTGTATAGTCCTTTTTTTTTTTTTTTTTTTTAAGAACTACAGAAGAATAAACACAAATGTTGAGTCCAACAACTACAAAGCAGTTTGAGTAGGTGTTGTTACAAAGGTGCAGTTGGAGCTTGCCCTGCCTCCTGCTCCCACCCTCCAGCAAATAGCAGAGCCCCTAGGGAAAAGAGTTTGGGCTTTCTCTCTTTCCCATTCCACTACCATGGGACTACATTTTCCACCTTCCTGCACCTAGCAGCTACTTCCTCAGGGAGTTTTACTCTCTTGCATGTGGCGGGGCTGGCTCATTTGCAGCCAGGTGGGTACTTGCTGGTTTGACAGCCTCAGTGCCCGAGGTGCCGTATTTATCATCAGCGGGCTCTGGCCTCGGTGCCGCTTCCCCCCAGCTTTTGTCAGCACTGAGGTGAGGTGCTGGCACAGCAGAGAGCAGCCTCCAGCAGAGATAATTCTTATCGTGTGTGCTGCTGGCTCAGCTCCGCTTTGCCTCACATGGTGACAATTTCTGCCTGCCATCAGTCCGCCCTTTGGATCCCAGTCATGCAGGCAGCAAGCACAGCCAAAGGATGTGTGTTCCTGCAGTTTTAGAGTTTGTGCCTTCAGTCTCCATCAGCAAACTTTGGGAAAGTGAATTCTTCTTCCCAGTCACTTTGCCCCTTTCCTGGCCTATTTAGCATTCAATATTTCCTGTGCTGACCTTGTTCTTTAAATTGCATTGGGACTTTTCTTGTTCGAGACACAGGTCAGCAGGAAAACAGTCAAGTGTGGAAAAACACGCCGTCGCTATTCACTGGGGTCAGAACAGCACAAGTGACCTAAATTTGAAATGCTCCATACTCCGTGGCTGATCCAGCATCCTCAGGCTGCAGCCTGTCTGTCTGTTGCAGCTGCAGACCAAGAAGTGATTTTGTTCAGGAGCAAGATTTCCACCAGCCTATTTTACTAAAATTTTTGGTTTGGAAATCCGGGGCAAAATGGAGGGAAAAAGAGAAAGCAAGAGAAAGAAATGAAGAAAAAGACAAGTTGTAATTGAGAAGCTCATGTGAAACACAAGAGATTGCATTTTGGTTGTACGGTGGGGTGTGTTTTGCCAGTTTGTTAATTTTCTAGAACAGGCATGAAATTGCTATATTTATGTATATAGGAATTAATAATAGCTTACAAAAGCAACACATTAGCTTTTTTTGGGTGGGAGGAGAAACCAAGAGCTGCCTGAAGGCGAAACATTTCTAATTCCCTTTTTTAATTCTTTTTTTTTTGTTGTGTTTTTTTTTTTTTGTTTTTTTTTGTTTTTTTTTTTTAAGAGAGCTCCTTTTTCATTGTGTGCATTGCTGTTGCCCACACTGGTGCTGGAGGAGAGCATCTGTGCAGTCTGCATAAATTCATTCGGAGTGTGGCCGACTGACTGTGCTTGGTGCTTCCTTCAGGTCACGGCTGCCACGGTTTGCCACCGTCTTTTATGCGTGCATGAGCACGGGCAAACGCATCCAAGGTGTAGGAGTGCGAGTTTGAGGAGCTCTTGGCATCAGCCCCCACACATGCCTGCTGTGATGCCTGCTCACAGAAAAACACAGAGGGTTTTTTTCAGAAAAAGCCAGGGAGGTTTTCCTCTGTAAGGCAAAGCTTGTAGGAGCATGCCTTGCGTTGCTTTTGCTGTTAAAAGCAGATACGTTTTTGGTGGTTTGCTTCTAGGCCACTAAATGCTCCTGACTTCTTTCCTGACACCCGGTGATGGCAGCAGTATCTCAGGAAGGGAAGCCTGTCGTTTCCCTCTTGCACTAGGGACAAACCCTGGATCAGCAGTGATGACCCAGGAGTACTATCTACAACTAATGTGAAAAATTTAGGGGGGTTGGTAGAGGTTTTGAACACAACAGAAGAGAGGGTTTGGGGTGGATCCCCTCCCACCCCTTTTTTCCCTTAATTATGAGAGGTTTCTGAATGATTGTGCTGGTTGAACCATCCAGAGAAAAACAGTAGCATTCCTGCAGAGGCTTGCAAGAATTTCTACTGGGTTTTGCTGACACCTATTTTTATATCAGAGATGGCAAAAACATACTGACATATCTAGTCTATCTGCTTGTGAATATATTTCGTTTCCATATGCAGCCAGCCTTGCAGTGTATTTGATAAGTTGGGTTACTTGTTTTAGTTCATCTGTGCTTCTCCCTTCCCCTGGACCTAATCCAGAAAATGTCTTGGAAAGAGAAGGTTTTGTGGTGGGGGAGAAGGAGATTTCATTTGCATCATGAGGAAAATATGAAAAGTTTTCACAAGATGTGATGACTACATTTGATATCCTACAGTTTTTGTTAGTCTAGAAGTGATTTTTTTTCCTCATCTCTCCAAATCTGAGTGGTCTGGGAGGATGATGATCATCTATTCTTCTTTGACATTTTAATCTAGGAACTAAATAACATCTTTAATGAATAGGTTCACTCTCTGACAGTATTTCTGACATTTTCCACTTACTCTTATCTCCCAAACCCATGAGGTAGATTCTGTTTACTGTTCATAAAATATTTTGCATTGTAAATAATAATGTTTTGCTTAAGATCTTCATCCTTCTCTGCAGAAGATGGAGAAGTATGCTGGGCAGGAAAGCTGTGAATTTTGTAGTATTCAGAAGAAAATACATAAATAAATACCGTAAACACACCCACACCTACATGCATAGAAGTAATGTACAAAAAGTATGCATTTCCAATTAGTGTGACCAGAGAAGGGGATTGGAGCTGATGAGGGGTCTGGAGCCACAATGTGATGAGTTCTGAGGAGCCTGGCGTGTTTTAGCCTGGAGAAAAGGAGGCTCACGGGGAGATCTCATTGCTCTCTACAATTACCTGAAAGGAGCTTGTGATGAGCTGGGGGTCTTGTTACTTGGTCTACTTCCAGGTAACAGGACAAGAAGAAACAGCCCCACGTTGCCACCCTGAGGGTTTAGATTGGATATTAGCAAAGTTTCTTCACTGGAAGGGTGGTCAAACATTGGAACAGGCTGCCCAGAGCAGTGGTGGAATCACTATTCCTGGAAGTGTGGTGTGTGGATGTGGCACGTGGAGATACAGCTTAGTGATAAACATTATGGTGTTGGGTTAAAGTTTGGGCTTAATGATCTTAGAGGTCTTTTCTAACTTTAATGATAATCCTATAATCCTAATTATCCCTTCAGGTTTTAAGTTTTCTCCTCCAACACTGGTATTAATGGCAACATTTGATGTTTCAGTTGTTTTCTACTGCTGATGAATGAAAGAATATAACTGAATTCAAGTGGGGAAAAAAAGCAGTTTTATAAGGATTAGTAAGGTAATGTAAAAAAAATCATGATTATGTATAGAAGTTTTCGCTATCAGCATGGTATATATTTAGCTTTTCAGTGCATGCATGCCATCACATGAAAAAGGTGTAACATTGATAGAATCTTGTGCTTCACTGTGAAAATGTAGCACTTACAGATTTGTTTAGCAATTTTGTGTGGTTTTTTCTCCAAGTTATTGGGCTTTTATGTACTTCAAGAGAAATGCTCATATGTATGCATGTAGGTCTGGCATAATTACTGACATAAATTTCTTCAGAAAGAGCTGTAGTTGTTCACTTGGTGAGCTGTGGTAATAAGGTAAATGTTCATACTTGGTAAATTTTATTTTTAGCTATGAGAAGAAAACAAAAAAGATTTACTCAAAGATTGTGCCCAAAAATCAGAATACTCCATGTTTGTGCTGAAGTCCTGGAACAATTACAAGAAACTAAGAGAATCTAAGAAGGAATATGCAGTTCTTTATTTTAAATACTACCCAAGTTTGTGGTTTTGGCAGATATTTCTTGTTGACTATTGCCTCCTGTGCATTTTACAAAACAAAACTTAAAAACCTGATTTTTGATCTGCCTACTCATTCCTGTTTTATCTTATCCTTTTGCTTTTATCCAGGTATTTTAGTCCAGAAATCATAATGAAATTCAAGCTTTCAAGGCAGTTCACAAAATCAGCAATTTAATGCGTGGTTTGTCACTTTTACTTTCGTAACAGCTGTAAGATAAATAAAATAATGAGATATTTACAGCACAAGGTCAGGCAGTTTTTGTGATAGCAGCTTTTCATTTAAGATTATAGCTAAAAAAGAGGGGAAGTGCTGAGTTACATAATTCACTAAAGTTTGACGCTTAGAATTTGTGTTATAACAGCACTTCATAAGCCATAGATGGGGCTGTTTCAAGTTCTGTTGTAAATCTGACTTTACAAGGCTTTAATGTTCTGTAGGCTAATAAAAATCACTCTAGGATTGAATGTGTGAAATAAAAAAAATTGGTGTTTTTAATAAATTTTAATGCTCAGGGTATTTTGTCATCTTAGATGTTTTTTTTCTCCGAGATTGCATTGCTCTTGGATTTTTGAATAAATCTTAAAGCTTGCCTTCATGTCCGAGAGAGGAGGGACAAGAAAAAAAAATAAAAAGGCATCCCAAAAATAGAAATCTTGCATTTGCACAGTAAAGTTTAAGGTATCAATGTGAGCTTTTGGCACTAGAGAAAAGGGCATAAATATTGAGCATGAAATATAGTGTAATAATAAGTGATAACATTTTCACATGGTTGGAGTATAAGCCTTCCAGGAGCTACAGAGGATAAGCTGTAAGCCCCAGAAAGTCAGCTTTTCTGGAAGACAACCCCTGTGCACTGCACATCTCTCCTTGTTTGAAACATCTGGGGTGCGAAGCAGAAGACAAATTTGTCTCACCTGAAATTTCAAGGGTTTATGTAGCTTTAGCATGGTATTGTTTGAAATATTTCATCTTCTTGGAAGCTACTATGAAAATGCCAACAGTTAGGAAGTATCAATAAAAATACCCATCTTGATTCCACATAAGCAGCAGTGGCTTACAGGAGGAGTTAGCCCCTAGCTAAACGTGCTGCACTTTGCTGTTTAGGCCACCTTGGTGCAGGGCAGTGTAGGGCTGCCATAACAACCTGCCCCAGAAACCTTTCTCCCTTCCCTTTGCAGTAGTGAGAACAGTGAAAACTTGAGCTCAGGAACACTGTGTTAACACTTCCCTCAATCCCCATGCTACTTTGTAATTTATGCTAGTTGTATTCAGTACTGGAGTTGTTGTTTCTGGCTCCCCTGCCTAATGTGGAAGGAGAGGACTGTCACATGCAAGGGTGACACCAGCCTGACCATTACCTGCAAGGCTCTCAATGGCTTCATCTGAGGGAAGGAAATCCATGCAAGAACATAAACTTAAGGCCAGGAGGGACCTGGGAGCAAGCATCTACAAATTTCTCTCATCCCTACTCCTTCTGCTGTGTCCGTGGGCTTGAAGTCATTATTTTCCTCAGTGAGTGTGATAAGCTTTCATCAGTAGCATGCTACCCTTCCTTACCAGGTTGTGGTGTCCCAAGTGTCTCTGTCATTGCTGTTCCAGCCAGTTTCCATGCACCAGGAATGTTGCATTTTGTTGTTGTTGGGTGAAGGAGAGTGCGCTGGGGAAGCTGTTGACTCTGCCTGCCACATAAACTGTGCCACAGGGACCCAAGGGAGCCTGAGCAGTCACAAAACCTGCACCACACAGTGGATGCTTTGGACAGGGACACACTGTTGTTTTGTCTGTCATTCAGCCACTGGGAGGGACCCCTGGGCTGGGCTGTGCTCTTTTGGGCTAGCACAGATAACCAGGCTCGCATTGCACAGGTGCACAAGAGACCTGTCAGGAATAAAAGGGGGAAATCAGCGTAGGATAAAAGCAGCTCCAAAAGATAGTGTGTCACCTCAGTCCCTGGTAAGGTGGCCAGCTGCCAGCTCCTCCCAGGCAGCTCCAATATGGGTTTAAATGAAGTATAAGAGTGCTGGCTGTTCATCTAATGTTGTTCATTCTTCTGTAGAGGCAGTTGCAGAAATTAAGGATTCAATTATGGGGGTAAAATAAAATGTTTCTTCAGATTTTTAAATATTGCCTTCATTCTGCATATATAAGAAGCTATGGTCCACAGCGTTCTTCACAGTTAGGCAAGAAAGTAGCTTTTCTTTATGTTAGACACTGTTATTTGGAGGTAGAGAGGGAGTGACTGAAAATTTAGGGGAGTTGTGAAACTATGTCCCCCTCACATACACTCTGTGGTGAAAAAACAAAGGCTTTTTATTAGTATTATTTTTCCTATAGCTAGATCTTCCCTTGAACACTTTTGTGTGCTGTATTGTTTTCTAACTTGGGCTTAAAACTGCCAGGCAGCTGGGGACTTGCTTTCCCTAGTTCTTGTCCATGAGGAATTACTGGACAGGAAGAGAGAGAAGTTCCTGCAAGAAGTAAGGCAAGGACAAGACCTTCAGCTGAGCATATCAGAACTCCTCCTAGAGAAAGGGAATTAAGGTGTACTTGTTTTATTTGCCTCAATTTGCATCCTTTGAATTCATATCATACTGAAGTCATGCTCTATCAGGCCAGATGGACAGTTGTTCAAGTGCCCAATATTTTGAGCATGCATGACAGCAAAATCCTTTTAAAATGATGATACGTGATTGCAGTAGATCAGGTTGTGTGTTAGAATTGTTAGACATAGGAGGTTTTGTTTTAGGAAGTGTAAAATAATATGCCTGCAGGCAGCTGTGCAGCTTTGGTGTGAGGAGGACTGTGCGGGATGGTTTCAAAGGTGTAAAACAAAAAAATCCAGTGTGCTCATTTTAACTCTCTGTGCCTCCTGTAGTTTCATTTCGAAGTATGGAATCTCTTACTTTTTGCAGTTTCTATTCCTAGTGATGGCTTAGTTAAGGGACAGAAGCACAGACAGGTCTGAACACAGATCAGTTGTTTGCTTTGGTTTTATGTGCTTTGGTATCAGCAGTGCGTGGTGAATTGGCAGCACAGCAAGTCCTGTGATAAGAGCGAATGTCTGGGCCATAGACTGTCCCTGTGCTCCACCTTGAAATCTTGTGGGTATCTCCTCCTCTGAATGGGGTTAAACATAACTCTCTGTTATTACAGAGAGTGAGAAAGCATCCCAGCAATTATTATTCTTGAGAGGCGCTGTTGTGATTTGAAGGGAAGAGGGGGTGACAGAAGTTGCTTTGTGTTGGCCGTGGTGCACAGTGGCTGCTTGTGGATGCCAGTTCTGCTTGTGTTGTGGAGGTCCTGGGATAGATAAAGCCAGGTTTAGGCATTTTTTAATTGCATAACCCTTTGGGGGTGGCTTTGTATACTCATCTACTAGCAGATCAGGAAACAGGAGTAGTCATACTAAGCCTTTTGCCACATGTTTGTTGAGATTGTGGAAGCACACAGCGAGGGTTCTTTTGCATTGTGTAGAAAGCGAGTTCTTCCTTGGAGATCTGCTTATTTTTACTTTTGAGTATGTGTAGATTTAACTGAAGAACATGTGTTCACACAGTTGTGCTATTTAAGTTAATGTGGGGTGACTCAGTATGTATTCACTGCTTCAAGCCCACAACGACTGCGACAGAACATTTTATTGTCTGAAGACAATGCTAATAATGGTAGCATTAAAACAGGGTTGGAATTTCACAAGATAATATTCTGTTCCCAGAACTGCCAAGGGACAGAGATTTGCCATTGTCAGACAGGGGAACAGGAGCTGGCCTGCAGTGCAAACAGTGCCCTCTGCTTCCGCTGGGCTGGGCTGGGGTGTCCTGCCCCTCTCTGCTCCTGCTTCCTGGGACCTGCTCCAGAGCTTGTCACAGCAGCAAGCACCTCTGCAGAGCAAGCACTGCAGCAGTTGGCTGTGCTGAGAGCTGTTGTAACACAGCCCCTTCCCTGGATGATCCTACTCTGAGCTGCTTTCATCCAACAGGTGAGCTATCCAGCAGCATCTTGGTCAGCTGAAAGGGCTGGAAAGGGCAGGCACTTCTTTGGCTGCCCCTCACTTATTGCTGCTCTGGTGCTTGGTCCCACCAGGTATGCAGTTTGCTGAAGGAGGATTTGGGATAGGTGTAGTGTTTTGCAGTTGATACATTGTGGCTGCTATGGCATTCCCCTAACTCACAAGGCAGTGATTTAGAAGTGATGGAGTTTATGCTGGTTGTGCATTTCTTTACCATGAATTTTGGTGGAGGGATTGTAGGGTGAAACCGATGTGACCGTGGTGACTAGTGGAGGGGTGCTGTGCTGTCTTTGTAGCTGAGGTATAGATTATAAGTGCAAATAGGTTGTTCATTATGAAATTATTAAGCATTGCATATATATTATTAATCCTTAGCACCAACACTTATTGTGTAAAATCAATAATAGTTTCCTTATCAAAAGAGTTGTTAATAATGCTTGGATTCTGAAAACAAAGATGTGGAGGTGGGAACTGTATGCATTCATTCTTTCATAGGAAATATTTAAAGTAAAACATTTCCACCCTCATAAGTACTCCTTTGCAGCATGTTCCTGATACTCTGGTGTAATAATCAGATTGGATAATGACAGCATAGACAGTAAGATGACAAAATTAACTGAAAAAGAGACTGTTGGCACTGCAAAGACAGGGGCTGGAAACCTCACCAACCATAAACCACATTTGTAGTATCATGGCTTACATCCAGTGTGGACAGCATGTGCAGTGCAAAGCCATTTGGAGGCTCACTGGTGATGAGCACAAAGTTTGCTTCTCTGCATTAGTAGCCAGCAGATAAGACAGCTGTGAATCCAGGCTCTGAGTCTTGCATGGAACATCTTTAAGATGAGAACCCACCGAGTACTTGGTTCTTTAATGACTCCCAGCAGCAATTCCTTGGAGCCATGTGACAAAATACCAGAGGGTTGGGCTTATCTCTTAAAATGGATCCTTTCAAAATGTAGTTTGTGTTTGGTGGGGATAGTGAAGAAAAAGAGCTGATATAAGGAAAACTGAATGGGGCAAGTGTCACATGTTTTGCAGTGTTGAGATTCCAGGCATCCTTGCTGTGAGAAACGGGAGTTTAATTAGCCAGGTTTTGTGTGGGTTTGCTGAGTTGCTTTAGTTTGTTTGTCCTCTGTCAGTCTCTAATAATGCTATTATTTACTTTCACTAAACAGAAAAAAATAATTCATTGATCACTGTTGCTCAGTGTCAGCCAGGAATACTGGTACTGAGTTGTACCAACTGCAAATATTGGTATGTTCTTCCTTGTACTGTTGGCAGAAATACTGGGGAGAGTCAAACAGCCTAAATCAATATTGCTTACATATCTTCTATTTTCCTTTGACAAAACCATTGCATTCTGCCTCAATGTGGTCTTCTGTGAGCTGCAAGGAGCAGATCATGTCATTATTGAACTGGCTAGTTCAGTCCATGTGATATGTACCACAGAACTTGATGGAGTACTTTTGGCAATTTTCCTTCCTAATGCATGTTTTGGGGCATCAGAACATCTCCTTTGATTAGGCAGTTTCTAAATAGTAGCATTTGTTATACTTGATTTTGTCCCACTATATCTTGTATGTCCCTGCGTGTCCCTGCATATCACCAATACAGGGAATTTGGGGCATGTTTTCAGCATGACAGGCTTGCCAGGCTTGCACAGAATGGCACAGCCCATCAGCCCTCTGTTTAGCCTCTACTGACAGTTAAACACTGGCATTAGCAGCTTTTTATCCTCTTCACCCCCTTTCCTGAACTGATTCCTTAATGCTGTACACAAAGCAGTCCTGCATAGCACTGCCTGTTAAGCTGCTGCATTGCTGAATAAATTACAGGTGCCTGCTGCTAAAAAGGAAGAGGTGATGCTTTTCTTTCTCTACGTGGTTCTTGTTCTCTTCCTCATGTTTTTTTGATTTTTCTCAACTCATCCTGTTTTGTGCACTGTTGGCAAGTAAATCACCAAGAGATGCAAAAAGCAAAAGAGCAGAGAAAATGCCCAGTGCATACTGAGAAGCAAATATTCCACTCTTTCAAGCATGGAGAAATAGAAAGAAAGGGATATAGAAGGTGATGAATTTAAACATGTACTTATTTATGACTCTGTCTTCCATGTCTGGATCATCTGCTGCTGAGGAGAGGGTGACAGAAAGGAACACTTGATTTTTGGCACCACTGAAACAGAGGTGGCAAGATGAGACCAGAGAATTGTATAGGTTGGAGGGGACTTGCAGAGGTCACCCAGTCCATCCTGCTGACCAACCTGAGTCCTATCTGATCAGGTTGCTCAGGGCCATGCACAGGACACTTCTGAGCATCTTCAAGGATGAAAGTCCAGCAAGCTGTCTGGACTTCTGGTTTAGTGTTTCATCACTTCCCTGAAAATAAAAAGTTTTCTCCCCTGTATAAGACTGTAATCCCATGATGCAGCTCTGGTCAATGCTCCCCTTCCTCCCTGTGCACCTTTGAGAACAGTCTGTGTCCCCTCCCAGCAGGCAGTAGCAGATAGTGGGTAGGTCTCCCTGTAGCCCTTTCTTTTCATGACTGAGCAAACACAGTGCCCTCGCCCTCTCTTCCTATGTTCCAGCTCCTCAACTGGCTCTGGTGGTTCATTATGGCTCTGGCACTGGGCAGCTTGTGCTGCATCCCATGAGCACCCTGAGACTGATTCCTCTTTTCATGTCAACTGACCTTAATTTCTTTTCATTTTCAACCTTTTTGCATCTCCAAAATAGTAGCATTTTCAAATGCTTGCATGGAGTATGATGTCACACCAAAACCTATGTATGATAGTAGAAAAGAAAAAAGCAATTGTTATTTCGTTACTCAGTTGCTTTTATCTCTCATGATGTTCATTTTTACAACTATACCCATACTTGATCCTGACTTTTTTTCTTGAAGAGCTTAAAATGAGTTGTCCAGTGTGAAATTAAATATTCTGCAGTCAAATGCAAACATCCAACCCAAAAAGGCGTATGCTACTCCAGGTCCAGTATCTATGTGTAAGTCATATTCTGTTAGCAAATGAAGTGGAAAAATGGCTCTTAAATAGTTTCTTCTGTTGCTTCCCTGGTTTTTTTTTTTTTGTTTGTTTGTTTGGGTTTTTTTTGGTTTGTTTTTTTTTTTTGTTTTTTTTTTTTTTTTTTATATATTAGGTTGCCCCTAGTATTTCAGGAGTTTCTATCCAGATACTGTATAGTCTCACAGCAAATCCAAACACAGTTTAGCAGGGCAAAGAACATTTGGAGGCTGGCTCAGTGCCCAGAGCCTGCTTTTAGCCTCTGCAAAGGCCCTTGTCATTCTCAGAAGCATTGAGTGTGGTATAGATATCCAATATTTTGTAGCTAGGGGAGAAAAAAGAAAATTTCAAGATAGCATTTCTGAATCTTAGTGAATCAGGTGTACCAAATACTGGCCTGAAAGAAGACATCAGATTGTAAAGATCCTAAGAAGCAGGATCAGGCATGCTCAAACACCCAGGTGAATGAGCAGAGAGCTGTGGCACTTGGTGAATTTTCATGTAATTTTTTAAGATACCCACTGTCTCCCAGCTGAAAAATCACATACAGTTATTCTGTATATATAGTCTAAAAACATTATGACCATTAAATATTGTCTAATATATGTATAAATTCTGCATGGCTAATTTAGACTTTGGTTGATGCATTTTCTTCTTACAAGTATACTTGAGAATTCCTCTAGAGTAATCCACCAACTCATCAAAGAACTATCGAGTATAAGTTAAAGCAAATAGTATGTCAAGAGATTGACAACTTGATTTTATGTTGTTATTTCTCACTGACTGAAGAAATTGGATCTGTCTCTCCATCCCTAAAATAAAGTAATCCCAACACAATATTGAAGCACTCATGAAGAGCTGTTGCTCATGGCATGATGCTCCTCTTGGAACTTGAAATAATGTGCATCGCTTTACAAGGTGCATGAATAAAATATTAGAAAGGTAGAGTTTGTGACCTAGTTAGAAGTTATGTGCATGATCTCTTCTCCTTGGTTGAACTGAGGAAACAACTAGAGTGGGGGATATCTTTGGGTACAACAAACGTTGTCTTAGTTTTTGGCTTTGTTTCTTTTAGTGAAAGGGTCAATTATGAATGTGTGCTCTTTTGATTTGGGGCTAAGCATAAAATAGCTAGACATCTGAAAACTTAATATGCACAGTGAAATTTAATTAGGTAACTGCATAAAAATCAAAGGGATTCTTTTGTAGACAGGAAGCAAGAATCCCCTTTTGGTACTTCCAGCACATATGCAGCTAAGTCCTCTTCAGCAAGAGGTGTTAATAATAAATGTGCATGATCTGCTGCCAAGGGTGATGGGCCAGGGATATTGAGGAGGAATGGACTGTATTCCTTCCACTTGCATGGTGCCTTCTTCATGTAGCAAAAGTGCACAAAGTCTAATATTTCAAAAGCAGTCTTCAACTTTGTACATTCCAATTTGATTCGCTAAATTTGGTCTCCACAGACACCACACATCTATTTCATGGTCACAGTTTGACTTTTGGATGCGAAGTACCTCTTGAAAGTATGCACAGAAACTCTGAATTTAGGCTTAATGAAGCATTTCCATGAAAAATGCAAGCCTAGCTTTTTCAGTACCAGAATTCATCATACTTTTTTTTTTGTAAAAATTATGAAAAAAGTATATCTGTTTATAAAAATGATTTTATAGCTATAACATGGACTAACTATTGGGAAAGATAGTAAGCTTCTAATGTGCTCCAGTTACACCTCTCCAACTTAAGTTATTTATTTCAAAAATTGGTTTTCTTTTTTGGTAGATTAGGTAATACTGAATAAAATTATATTTGTTAAAAAAATGTGTTCAATGTTAACTCTCAGAATAAGAGGCTACCTGCAATATTTGTGAATCATAATTGTGAGACTCATTAAAAAAAAAGCCAACAAAGCACAGAATCACAGAATGAATTAGGCTGAAAAAGACCTTTGAGATCATCAACCATCTTTGAGGTCCACACAAAAAACTCTATGCAAGTGAAGAAATAGAGGATTCCATAATGGGAAACAGCAGGTACACTTTCTGAGCAAGATCACTGACACATCCAAATATGAATATTGCATATAAACCATCACACTTTTTAAATCACCTTCTGTTTGTGGTCACTAAAGCCCGCAAAATTTCCCAGTGTTTCATTCAGGCAAAGGTCAGTGATGAACTGAATCGCATTCTCTGAAACATTTCTGTTTCTCTTTTGTGGCTGTGTCAATGCCTTGATTGTTTGGGGTTTGTTTTGTTTCATTTATCCCCTCTATTATGGTATTTTTTTCAAAAAAGTGGTGAGATTAATGTTTTTGCAAAGGAAGATTTTTAGGAGGTGTTTTGACATGATTTTTTTTTTTCACTCATGGGAAACATGTCAGAAGTAAGCTTTTCTATGTTGTGCAACTTGTGGTTCCCACCTCCTGCTGTATTAATGCACAGTGTGCTCCTCAGCAGAGCATGGGCAGCAGCTTAGAGCTCCCACTCCACTCATTTTACAGGCTGGCCAGCTTGGGCACAGAGCATTCCTCTCTGTGTGTCTGCACATGTCAGTGTGTGGTCTCCTAATTAAGATTTGTTGCATCCAAGTAGTTCAAATTAAGTTTCATGTGTGGTTTTCACTTTTCCTGTTGTGGTATTTCTGTGATTTTAATGTTCAAGGATGAGACTTCTCTGAACCTGCATGAAGGCAAAAAGCAGAGCAACTATAGAAAATATATTTAGGTATAAATATTTTAGCATTTCATAAGATGCATTTAGTTAGCATGATATTGCCTATCTGAAAATTGCTTTATAATAATTTCATTCCATTTTTCTTTCATTCCAGTTTCCATCAGCAAGGCAAAACAGTCTTTGCTTTAATTATTCTTCATTTAGATTCATATCTCTGAGATTAAACTGAGATAAGCTTTGGCAATTCTCAGGTTGTGGTTGTCTAAAGAAGAGGCACGCTGAGGAAGCAAACTCCCTGATTTCCAGCAAGTAAAAATGGGGGAAATCAGCTACACTCCTTCAATCCTCACTACAGTGCCTGCGTGCTTACCCCAGGCACGGGGCACACCATGCTTTTGAGTTAAAAGATGCTGAAGAAGATACATCCTTGACAATGCCTTTGAGAATTTGTTATGAGATGTGTCCCTCTGCTGATAATATCCAGGGACAGATGTCTCTTCCATTCTTCAGATGTATCTCAAATAAGAAATCCAGATGTTAGGCTGGCCTCTTTCTCCATTTTAAAATCCTCACTGGGCTCTTGCTTACGTAGCAAATGCTTTGGTCATTCCTTCCTTTGGGATTGTAAAATTTTGAATATGCAATGCCAGTCACAGGACTCTGAGATTTGTTTTTCTCATATAATGAGTGCTTTTTATTGTAAGAATATTGAACTGGCAAGGGACCAGCTAAAGGGGTCACTGGTGGAACGAGGTGGAGTTTTCTGTAGTTTTGTATGTTGTGTTTGCATTTCAATGACTCTTAGTTCTAAAGGTCTCAACCTCATTATGAAGATACTATTTGATGAGTCTTCTAAATGTGTTGTATTACTGGAGTGGCCTGGCACCACAAATGGCAGGAGAGTTTCTGTCCTGCCAGTGCCCAGCCTGCGTGTGTCTGTCCCCAAGTCAGTCAGTCTGTCTTGAAAAGGAGCATCACTCCTTCCTGAATGGTCTGCATATCCTTTTGCTTACCAAATGGTCAAAAAATACATTTCAAAAAAAATAGTAAAAATGTTTAGAATTTATCTAGTTACAAACTTAACTTTAAGATGCACAGATCTCCCCATATTGGTTGTTAAAATTTTCCACTTGACCTTGATTTCATCAGCAGATAAGATATTTCCTATTGAAATTAGGATAATGAGCCATTGCAGCATGCCAGCTGCCCAGCCATTGTGGACTGTTTTTCTAGGCTTTCCAGAAGGATTTTTTGGACAGAAATTTGAATGAGTGTGGGATTTTATAGAGAAAAAAGCTACAGAGAGATGTCAGTTCAGAGAAGAATTTGATAGCTCACACCCATGTAATTAAAGAAGTTTATATGTTTTTACAGTCTGAGTCTAGTCCAGAGTTTCTTATCTTGGTTTGGGTGCTCCCTGTCTAGGTGTGAGGTATTTTCTGCCCTTACAGAGGAGATTGAATCTTAGCTGAAGCTCAGAAGAGAAACCAGCTTTGTGTATATCATTCAGTGTCATGATTTTTTTGTGATTTTGAGAAGTCTGATATTAGCTGTCCTTATGTTGTTTTGGATCTCAGATGGTTTAGAGTATGTTTTTGTTTTTTCTTTCTCTTACTTTTCTCTCTCTCTCTATTTTTTCCCCCCCCAAAAGAACTGAAAAGATAAGGACAGTTGCTTTAAATATTCATGTTGAGGCCATTTGCACCTGTCTAGTAGGAAGCACTGACCAATCAGTTTTTTGCACATATCTCAGCTGCTGTGTGTTTGGCACTGCGTCAGCATATCTATTATTGATTTTTCAGAGAAGTACTGTGGGGGCACCTAATGTTCTTAAGAGAAAGTATTGTGGAGATCAGTCTTTCCTGTTGGAGTGAACCAGGCTGGATGGGGCTTTGAGCCAACTTGGTCTATTGGAAGGTGTCCCTGGCCATGGTTGGGGATGTTGGAAGCAGATGACCTCTAAGGCCCTTTGGAACCCAAACCCTTCTCTGATTCTATGGTACAAATCTACTTGCACAGGCATTGTTAAGTTACTGAAAGGTAAAAACAAAATACCTGAGAAAGAGTGTCAATGAGAGAGGAGTGGAATGGTGACTGCGCACAGCTGTTTGTGCACACCATGGCAGCTGTGTCCCACTGTGCCTGCCTGCAGGAAGCGGGTCTGTCCGTCAGCAGGAAGAAGCACTAAGCTCTCAGTGGTAACATTTTCAAACTCTACTGTGCATCCAGTGTAAAGCTGAACAGCAACATATCCTGCTATATTTTCATCTGAGTCATATAACTGCAGGAGAAATGAAATCCTGGGCCTCTAGATCCAGGAAGAAATCCAAGAAAGAATTAAAAAGCACCTAAGAATCAACTATAGTAGTTGTCAGGCATAAGTTGCCTTCTTGGAGGCCAAGAATTTGGTATTGGTTTATCACAAGTAGGTTGGTTCTTCCAATGCAGGGCTGGCCTTGTATTCTACTGCAAATTCCTCAGAAGGAGTGGGACAAGCAGAGTCTGTTTATTTCTTGTCTATTTATCATCTTCCTTTCATATTTTCCTTGAGAAAAACAAGTGCATGTATTGGTGGCCTTTCTGGGTTCTTCTATGTTGGAATTGGGCTATACAGGGAAGTAGCTGTCTGGTTTGGTAGCTGTTTGGTTTGGAGTAACCAAAATTCGGTGGCAAGAATATACCATGGTGCTTGCTAAACACATAAAAATTGCACTTGCATGAGTAAGAAAAATATTCACGTGACACCTCTTATGCTAAACCATCTATTAAATTGGGAAAGGAGGATCTGGTGCTTTTAGCTATCCTGATGAGTGCTTGCTCATAAATTCTAATGAAAATTTATACTATATTCTTCATTTTCTCCACTCTTTCTTGCAGTTCCATGTTAATGTTTAAAAATACTCACTGTGGTGTATGTGGCCCTTCTCAGCTGTACTAAGGGTGTTGTGTTGATTAAGAGATTTCTCCAAAATGTGTTGCTGAAGGGCACTGTCTTGGACTGATAAAGTGCTACTGGACATCTATTACCAGAACAGTTAGTCTGTTTAAATAGGGCAATTGGTTCTGCCTTGGGCTGTTCATCCTGCATCTACCAGTGCTGCCTGTCTGAGGATTTGCTGTCTTGCTGGCAGAGACATGAGTCCTCTCAAAGGGTTGTCCACACTGCTGCTTCACAATTCCATGAGTGAGATGTGTGGTCATGAGAGTATTGTGTGTTACACTGAAGAACTTGCACAGTCTGTAACTTAGTTCAGAACTTGGTCTGCCTCCACATTACTCTATAAGCTTTATCCATTGGCAGGTTTTGTCAGTCCACGCTGCTGTTGCAGATGCTAAATAGTTGGGGTTTTATTCCATAGCATGAATGATGAAACCAGTCCCGCAGTAAAAGCTCCACAGAACATTTATCTGTTTGAGTTTTGTATGTATATCTTCTTCAGTCACTTCTGTCCTGGGTCCAGAGCCAAGCTCAGTGAAGCCCATGTGGTGTGTGCTTTCCAGGTGGTTTCACAGTTTAATGGTTACCCTCTTGGGAAATCCTTGAGACCTGGAGCAGCATGTCTATTGTGGCACCAGAGGATTATGGCAGCTCACTGTGCAGGAGCTACTCCAGTATTAATACTTCCACTTTTTACTACTGTGACCTCTTTCTAACACTTAGAAGATAAAATAGGCTGTATATTTTAACAGAGTGTACACTGGTGTTCACTAAACAACAACATATTCCACTATATAGTTCACACTGACATTCATATCATAAATGTGTCTGTTTGAATTACTACTATTGGAATAAACCACGTGTATGTGAGTTACTATGTCTATATACTTGTATCATTTAGAAAGTAGAAGAAAACTCTTTTGTACATGCACTTATGTGGTAACTGTGTTATGGAGCTCTCTTAAAAGCCATTGTGGTAGGGGGTCTTCCTCAGCTTGGTATTTTTGCCCTTCCACTGGCTGTCACCAGCCTCACAGCTGAGAGGAAAACTGCTTCTCCCCTTCCTCCTTCACTGCCTTTTTTCCACATAAAAAGATGTATAGGAAGCTACATCCCACAGCAGAGGTGTTTTCCTCCCAAAGAAATACACTTTTTTTTCCCTTACCTGTTGCATACACAAATGCTTAATGACAGGAATATTGTCTCAAAATTTTAAAATTATGTGCTTTTCTGTCAGCCAATTTATTGTGAAGATATTTGCAATCATATTTGGATTTTTTATGTGTGGACTTTAATAACTGGTTTAAAACTCCAAAAAAGTAGCTAATAATTTTGGAGAGAAAAAGGAGAAGGTGTTTTGTATGAAATCAAAGATGTATTGATTGACTAGACAGGAGCAGTGTTTTGTAAATACAATATTGCCATGGTTTACAAGAGCATTGCCTTAAATAAATGTTTTAGGAAAGGGAAAGAGACTAAGGAAAAAAAGGCCAATTTTTTACATATAGATGTATAAAAATTAAAGAGTAGATTTTTCTTGCTTTTTGTTGTTAGCTTGTAACATATCCTGTCATCCCTCCCAGCAAGGGAGGTGCAGAGGGTTTTTAAGCACACAAATATTTGCTCTTTGACCTTAACTTTGAGTATGGGAAAACAGATCATCACTGTACGTTTCATATTTTCATGTCAAAATCAACTAGCAGCTGCCCTGAAATAACACTAACATTTACATATTGATATTTTTCCCTCAGTTACTTGTAAAGTAGCTGGCATTGGTTCCATGGCTTACAAAATTTTTATCATAGAAACAAAGTTGTGGTTTTTTTCTTTGCAGTGTTTTCTCTCTTCTTTATTTGGAAGTAGCCAAAAACGCAACAGAAGCGATTGTTTATCTATAACGAGGACTTAAAAGGCACAAATTTTTGTTGTCCTTCATCAGTGAATTAAAAATTACATTTTGGCATTTTGGCCTTTTTTGCATTTATTCATTGATCCCCAACACAGATGCATTTCATCTCACACGTAAGATACTGCATCGTGTGCAAGCTTGTGTTCTGAGACTTCCCTTGTGACCTTTTAATTAGTTGTTATTATTACACAGCTCAGAGGCTTCAGCCACACTGATGTCATCATTTATCTCACCTTTCATGTGAAATAGTCCCGATTGCTGTTGTGGCTGCCTTGCACTTCTTCCCCTCCCTTCTCCTGGCATGGACTGGCCTTGGTGTCCTGTTTCCGTGACCTTCAACACTGACATGCGTGCACTGCAGTGTTACTGCTATGTTGTGTTTTGGGTTTTTTTAATGCCTTACTCATATATTCTTTTCTTGTCTTCTTTCAGAATCCCCTGGAGCACTACATTCCCCTGTTTGGAGTGTGGACAAGAGTTTGGCATTCTGCTTTTACAGGTACCTTTTTGAATTAAAATGCACATTTTTTTCCCAGGGGTTGATAAAAGGAGAGCAATTCCAGAATGATTTTACTATGTCCTCCTCTGCTGTCTCAGGAGATATGTTGTGATAATGAGTTTCTCTTCTTCCACGTTTACTAGTTGACTAGGTTGACAGATTCATTAGTTGCAAGTGCCATTTCAGAAAGATTGGAGCTTTCTCTTCTCTTGTTGGCCTCAGTCACGCAGCCATGTATGTGTCAATGTTGCAGAATCCTTTTTGGAATGACTCCAGTAATTCCAGGGTTCTTCTCATCCTTTATTCCCCACCTGTACTTTGGTTAAAATTGTTCCATTCACTAAATTTGTTTTAGCTTTTTACAATGGAGACTTCCAGTGCAAGTGAATGCTTCTAGCCTTAGTCCTTCAGAGCTTTCTATTTATTTCTGTTATACACCTGACTCTTTTTTGGAAATATTCCAGTAGTCCCAGGCTTTTTACCAGCCTTTATTCCCAGCCTGTACTTTGGTTACTGTTTTTCCATTCAGTAGATTGCGTTAGCTTGTAACAGAGATCTGCAGCGCAAACGAGCACTGGTAGCACTGAAGCACTCAGTACTTCAGAGCTTTCTGTTACTTATTTGGTTTTTACTACTTTCCAAATACTGAATCACGCAGAATCAAAGAGTGGGTGAGGTTGGAAGGGACCATAGTGGGTCGTCTGGTCCAACCTCCCTGCTTAAGCAGTGTTGTTCTAAAGTACATGGCACAGAATTTTGTCCAGACAGTTCTTGAATATCTCCAGTGAGGGAGACTCTACAACCATTCTGGGCAATCTGTTCCAGTGCTCGGTAAAGAAGTTCTTCCTTATATTCAGGTGAAACTTTCTGTGGATCAGATTCTACCTGTTGCCTCTTGTTCTATTGCTTGGCAGCTCTGAGAAGAGCCTGGATCCATCCTGTTGGCACCCTCCCTTCAGATACTGATAGACATTGATGGGGTCCCCTCTCAGTAGTCTCTTCTCAGGACTGAACAGGCCCAACTCCCTCAGCCTTTCCTCATAAGGGAGATGCTTCAGTCCCTTAATCATCTTCTGCTGGACCTCCTTCAGGAGTTCCATGTCTCTCTTGTCCTGAGGGGCCCAGAACTGCACACAGCACTCCGGATGAAGCCTGACCAGGGCTGAGGAGAGGGGCATGATCACCTCTCTCAGCCTGCTGGCATTGCCCCTCCTAATGCAGCCCATTGGTCACCATTGGTCTTCTTGGCCATGAGGGCACACTGCAGGCCCATGGAGAGATGTTGTCCACAAGGACCCCAAGGTCCTTCTCTGCAGAGCTCCTTTCTGGCAAGTCAGCCTCCAGCCCGTGCTGGTGCATGCAGTTGTTCCTTCCCAGGTGCAGGACCCTGCATTTGCCCTTGTTAAACTTCAGAAGATTCTTCTCTGCCCATCTCTCCAAACTGTCAAGGTCCCTCTGCATGGCCACACATCCCTCTGAGGAATTGACCACTGCTCCCAGCTTGGTGTCATCAGTGAGCTTGCTGAGGAGGCATTTGTCCCTTCATCCAAATCCCTGATGAATAAATTAGGCAGTGCTGGGCCCAGTATGGAACTCTGGGGGCCAGCACTGGTGACAGGCCTCTGACTAGACCCTGTGCCACTGATTATGACCCTTGGGATCTGCTGCATAGACTGTTCTTAATCCACCTCGCTATCCAGGCATCCAGCCCACACTTCCTGAGTTGGGATGTTGTAAAAGATAGGGTCAAAATCCTTGCTGAAGTCAAGGTAGGCAATATCCACTGCTCTCCCCTCATGCATCCAGGTAGTTGTTTCATCACAGAAGGCAATCAAGTTATTCAAGCCTGATTTACCTTTAGTGAGGTACTAAACTGATACTAGTGAGGTAATAAACTGGTACTCCTGAGCACCTTCTTGTCATCCATGTGGATAGAGATGGTCTCCAGAATGAGGCACTCCATCACCTTTCCAGAGAGAAAGGTGAGACTGGGTGGCTGGCAGTTCCCTGTATCCTCTTTCCTGACCGTTTTGAAAGCTGGGGTGCCTTTTTGCAGTGCTCAGCCACAAGTCCATCCACAACACTCTGGGCTTGATCTCAAGGTCTGAGCAGAAGATGAGCATTAAAGCTTAAAATCTTTATTTTTGTCACTAAAACTCCAAAACAAAAGGTGTCAGGAATCCAGTGTCAGGAATAATGGAAAGAGTAGCTTCATCCTTGGTGAGTACAAGTAAAGCCAGCTGAAACCCATGAGGGCAGGAGGGGACAGGAGCTGAACATGTGGCACTTCGTAACAAAGGTTGTACAATTCTTGAAAGATTAATAGGGCACTTCTGGTATTTCATTGTAGCAAAGAAAAAAACAGTAATCAATTTCTGATGTGTCATGTGTCAAATTAGCAACATATTTCACTAATACATAGTTTTAATTCTGCTCAATAAAAAGGCATTTCATGTTCATCTGTTTCCAATCAGCATATTTGGCTCCAGAACATAAATTTGCATTGTGTGGGGTCTTAAATTAACAGTTATTGCTGCTGTTTTATTTTAAGACAAAATGTTAAGTCTGAGAATACACATGGCTAATTTAAGGGTAAAAATCTGTTCCCAGAATGTGAAAATCATCTCAGAAGCCATTTCTGTCAGCTGAGGAATTGGGAACTTGAAATTCCAGATACATTTCAAACCCAATATGAAATTAAGGCAGCAAAACGATTGTAGCTGTGCCCTGGACTGGCACCAGGAACATTCAGAGATCTGTTAATTTTTGTGATCACAAGTTAACCTTCACTAATTTCAAAATCACATTTCATATTTTTGCCTTCCTCATGTCATGTTGCATGGGATTAATTTCTGCCATCTTAGAAATGGGATTCAATGATTTGTGTTCATACAGATGCTTCAGTTGGTCTGTAGTTTTGTTGAAAATATATTGCTCATTTTGTCAACAGAAAAGATTGGATTCGTGATTTATGATGAAAGCAGCATTCAGTCCTGGCTGGGGTGAAACAGCCAGCCCTCTCTTTTCATTAGCTTTTAAAGAATGCCTTGAAACCAATCCAGATCAGTGATGAGCTGGAACTGTGACTGAGGGACATCTTCAGTGGAGGGACTCAGTTCCCCAGCAGTGGTGGGGATGGTGTGCTGGCAGGGCAGCTGGGCAGGAGAGGTTACCTTTATGAGGCAGGTGTGAGTGGATTAAAAGAGAGACCCCATGAGTCCTCTTTTGAGGTTTGGCACCTTGGTTTCCACATCCCGTTATTTGTCTGCTTTAGGCATCTTAACCCTGCCATGAAGTCTTTCATTCAGTTTCATTCAGCTACTTAAAAACTTTGCTGATACTCATGTCTTAATGAAGATAAAGCAGTAGATACAAGATTGTCATACCTCTATCCAATTTCTGGGTTCAGGATAAATTTCTTGTGTTACTTTGGGCAGCTAATGTCTATCCTCTCAGTTTGGAGTTTTACTTTTGTTTACAGAAGAGGGGAGATTTATTTATGTGGCTGTGTATCACATATCTTAGAAAAGAACGGATACGTAGCAATCTTGGGGAAGTCCAATACTCTCACAGGGAGGGCAGGAATGGGGTGTAGTTTAAGCAGTCTTTCTAAGCAATAGTCTATGGCACCTGTGAGGACAGGGTGGAGAGCATCCCTAGTTCAGGACTCCCCAGGGACAAGCCTGTTGTGTACCTGGTCATGCAGTCAGCACATGAAAAGGTCTGAAGCATTGCCAAAAAGAAGAACTGGAGTTACTGAGGAGTCTGCAGAAAACTTTAGCACTCATTCAATTGACTGGTCAGTATTTCTGTTTGCTGGATTTACTCCACTATGCATTTTCATCCTGAAAGTGCACAATGCTCAGAGCCTGGTATCCCTCTGTGATATCCTCCTGCCAACCACCCAGTGCCAGCTCCTTTGCCCCCAGCCTTCTAAGCTCCGCAGACAGTGTGCCCCAGGCTCAGATTCTGCAGGAGAGAGAAGATGTATCTCTCTCCTGCAACCCAAAAATGGTTTGGGGTAGCAGGAGCTTTGCTTCAGGAGGAGCTTCATTGAGAGCTTGACCTTTCTCCACAATGTCCTTATGCCAGCTCTGTTCCTTCTACAGGATGTAAGAGCTGCGAGAGAGGAGATGAGGAAGAGAACTTGAGCTGTCTCTTACTTTTTGCTATAATCCTTCTCTGTCCCTGTAATCTACTCCTGCTTCCCAACTCACTGTTCAGAGCCTCCGTCTCTATTCCCAACACCTTCACACCTCTGATCTTTGCCTGGCTAATATTTCTCTTCTACTTCTCTGTGTCTTGTCATTTCTCACTTTTCTTTTGTCCATCCCCGCACTCACAATTCCAGGATTTGGGTTCCTTTGTTTGTTTTGTTTGGGGTTTTTTTTTTGAGCTAGGATGCCTCCACTCCCCTCCACTGCCTTCCTCTCTCCATTTAATTAAATGCAGTGGTCATGATTCAATATAGCTTTTGTTTTCTTTAAGATGGTGAGGATTTTATGGTTTCTTAAAATCTGGGGTCAGGAAGAATTTCCAGCATCATCATCATAACTTCACCAAACCCCTCAGATAAGCAAAAACCATTCAAAAGAATCTGGACAGTCTGATTTCTGAAATGAGGTTTTTCAAGAATATTGTTTTAGTGAAGGGTCATTAAATTAAACAGTAATACAAAGCCCCACTTTGTCAAATTTGCATGTTAAGCAAAAGTTTAATTGACAAGTAGCTAGCTGGATGTTCATCTCCAGTTAAATAGGTTGTGAACAGTTTATGAAGATTTGTGGTTTAACGTGTAGACTCTGTGGCACATATTTCTCATACAGCAACCAAGAAGAAAATATACTCAGTGTCCTCTAAGAGCAAACACCTCAACAGCTGTAGTCAATTCTGGTACAGTCTGAGGGGTTACACTCACAAGTGTGTGACCATGCACAAATGTAGCACTTGTGTTGAGTTATACAGCTGTAATCATTAACTGCAACATCATCATAACAGTGAAGATCTAAACTGCACTGTATTCCAGAGCCAAAACTGGTATGTTTAACCACCTACTTGAAGAACTCTGTAATATACAGATATGTCCTTAAGACATGATGTTATGCATGCCTTCAGTTTTCTTTTTTGACTTCTAACAACATGTACCTTTAAACATGAGGTTGGAGAAAAGTGGAATGAACTATCCTGTGGTATGGGAAAATGTCCTCTTATCTAGAGAAAAACATAGCTGTACCATTCAAAAATAAAAGAAATCATTAATGGAGTTGCTCTGAAGGTTGCCATGCCCTTGAACACTGCTGTAAATCATGTATGATTTGTTTTTCTTTTCCAAATATAATTTTTAAAAGACTTGATTTGTTTTTACATAGTCAAAATTTTCATAATGTGTTTATTTAAGAAAAAAAAAGCACCATATTTCACGTGTGTAGAGTTGCAATGCTTTGAAATGGTTAACTCAGGGCAATTAGGTTGTAGACATTATTTTTAAATAGCAATGCTGACCTTACTGCAGTAATATCTCATGTTACAGAAAAGGCTGTTAAATACAAAGAGTTTTGACAAACAAGACCCCACAGCTAATCAGAAGAGCAGCTCAAAGTCCGCAGTTGTCAGAATTAGGCCACTCATTGTATCCCCCAGCTGAACATTATCATTTTTCTAATGGTACTGGTTTTACCATGCTCATTTTTTAATTGTGCCTACTGTATTGCCTATTAAAGGTGGCCTTGTATATTTTTAATATTAGTAGTAAACATTAATTGGCTATATTTTAATATTTATTTCTAAAGATTAAATGCTTGGGTTCGTGTATAGAATTATTAAAAATAATTTCCCTTGTAACTAGCTGTTAGAGTTACAAACTATTTAAATATAATTAAGTAGATGTCTTTCTGGTTTCCTGCTTGTAAAATCTTGACAAGTATTGTAAGAAATATTCTGTATGTTTGGGCACTATTTCTTTCAAATATATTTTCACAACATGTAAGAAACTACAGGAAGGTGCTATTAAGCTTTGTGTTGAAACTTCAAAAACAAGCATTTTCAAAAAATTCTTTCACTATATACACCCCTAAAGGAAAGGAGAAATTCTAAGTATGATGCTTTTTCTATTTGTAATAGCTCTTTATGGTTTCTGGTATTTTCACTGCATAAATTGTTGAAATTGTTTTTCTTTTCTTTTCTGGGCTGTATTTGTTTGTTTTGGGTCTTCATGTAGTTGAACATTTCTGGAGTTTTGCAGGATTAGTAACTGCAAGGGAATGTCTAACTGAAGCTGTTTTCATTGTGGGTTTATGGTTATTTCTCACATGAAATCTGTTCATACCTATGATACTATGTTCCTTTGTAAACAGTTTTAGAGAACTTTTTTATCAATAACTAAGAGTGTAAATATGGCAACCTGATATTTCAGGACCTCAGGCCTTTTATGACAATTGGGTAAATTTTGCCTTTCCCACAAGAACAAGCTAGCAGCAGTGTTTATGTACATAAAATCAGAGATTGCTGAACTCTTTTGAAAAATGGGAGCTTGAATCAAATCCCCAGTCCCCAAACTGGGGTAAGTTTCTGACCTCCTGAGGAAGAACTGAGTTGGTCTTCCTATTTCAGCTGAAATGTCCTACTTGCTAGAAATTATTTAATTGCAGTGGAGCAGGGTTAGTAATCCAATTTCCTTGTCAAGTATGCTATGTGGTCTTTTTTTCTCTCTCTTTTCTTTATTTAAAGAAAACTTGCAAGTACTTTTTTGTTGTTGTTGTTTTAAAGTGGAAGCCTTTGAAAGCAAGTGCTGGAGAAGGATCTGTCTCTACATGAATCACAAAATTGTTAGGGTTGAAAGGCACCTCTGGAGATCGTCTCATCCAACCCACCTGCTAAGGCAGGGTCACCTAGAGCAGGTGACACAGGAAGGTGTCCAGGCGGATTTTGAATGTCTCCAGAGAGGGAGACTCCACAACCTCCCTGGGCAGCCTGCTCCGGTCTTCTGCCACCCTCAATGTAAGGAAGTCCTTCCTCATGTTGAGATGGAACTTCCTCTGGTTTTGTTTATGGCCATCACTCCTTATCCTGTCACTGGCACCACTGGAAAGAGTCTGGCACCACCCACATTTGAGACATTTGTGTATAGCCTAGTACTTTGAGTATCAGCACTGGAGGGCTGCATCCAATCTAGTGGAGGAAGTGTGTTCTTTGTCATCCTCCACAGCTCTGACTGCATTTTTTGGTCTGGCAGGTACCTGCTGAATAAGACAGTGTGGATTTTTTCACTTTTGGACTAAAGTGAAGTGATCCCTGTTTTTTCTACAGATTGAGAATTACTGTCAGGCTTAGTTGCTTGCATGTCTGTTAATAAAAATAAGAGCTTTCCTATGCTAGGTGGCATTGCTGCTCAGAGCATGCCCATGGGCCTCTTTGCCTGAACATGTCTTCTGTCCTACATGCTCATGTTCATTCCAGATTTTTCACAGTTCTCTTCCATAGAAGTGAAATATGGGACATGGGTAGCCATAGAAGTCATATATGGGAGATGGGGAAAATGTCCAGGTTTTGACTTGGTTTGCTGTTCAGGACATTGCTTGTAAGGCCTTGTAAGCAGACAGAAGAGCTCATAAGTTGAGGGGGGAAAGTATTGGCAGAGGAACATGTGCTTTATAGTGAGATCCAAGCTTAAATATCAACTACGCAAGATTTTATGAGTGCTGCTGTCACTTAAATGGTGAACAGAGACTGTTTCCCCACAGAATATGCCACTTTAGGTGTGTGTGTTTCAGTGCTGATGAGTTTTGAAGGCTCAGCGTGATGTTGCCGTGCAGCAGTAGCTTTGAAGGAGATGAACCTACAGAAGTCTTCTGGTCATGGGTCCTTAACTCTTTGACTACAAGGCTGTGTTGGTAGGCACACTGCACATTTAATATAAACATTCATTTTGAAAATCTGTATTTGCACTTTATCCATTTAAATCTGGCTTGATTTCTCAGTATTTCCAAGATCAACAGTTCTTCTAAGCCAAAGTGATTTGTGTTTTAGGACTTACTCCATAGTGTAATTAGGGCCAAGTCCAATCCCATAGCTGCACTGGTATGCTGCAGTAGAGTGCTTTAACATTCATACATGTTTTCAAACATTTAAAGGATTTGGAACTATGTTTAATTTATCCCAGTGTGACAAACGGCTCAAAATTGACATTTTGAAAATACTGCTATCAAGGTGTATATTCTGTAGGTGAGTTAATAACTATAATTTTTTTTGGTGAGGAAAGCTGCAGAAGTTGCTGTGCTGTTTCCCAGCTGCCTGATTACTGATGACACTCGTGCTTCTGTTGTTGAGGACCAGACTTGGCAGTTTTGTTAGGGTGATGGAGTCTGCAAATCCTGCTACTGAGATGATGTTTCTGTGGGAATACTAGAAGGAGGGCATTTTGCAGGTGTGTCTCCACAGTTCTGCAGATAGATTTTTATTTCCTTCTTTGCAAATGCATATGATTTCTATGCCTATTACCATAAAGATTTTAGTGGCTTAAAATATGTCTCACCCTGAAAGTGGGCTTGTTAATACTTACAATGGACTTGAGATGGAAACTAAAATAAATAGTAATCTATTTACATCATTTTTACTGAGCTTCATAATTGAAATTACTTTGTTGTTCTGCCTCCCTCTGTTTTCCCCCCACTTTTCAGCAGTGAACCTCCAATTAACTTTTTTTTCTCCCCCACACATGGAAGTGCTACCACCAGGAAAAAGAAAGGGGGTTTACCAGGGTACCAAATCCAAGCATGGCCCTGAAGGACATCTACCAGGAGCAAGGAGATGAGATACTAGCTTTTCCTATCAGTAGAGAAGAAAGGAAAAGTGTAGTGCAGATAGCACTGCTCCTTCCATCAGAGCAGAGCAGGAGTTACTGCACCTTGCAAAAATGTAATGGTAAAATGGGGAAGCAGTGTGAGGAGCTGGAGAAGCAGGAGAAGTAAAAGTCCCCCTTTTTTCAGAGAAGAGGGACCAAGCAGGTGGGACTTGGTACAGCAGGGACCTATATCAGGGTTTGATGAATTTCTGAAATGTAACTGAACACCAGAGCCAAATATCCTGTACTGAAGAACGGGATTGTGTTGATTTCTAAAAGCACATAAAGGCTACTAGGAAAACTGTGTGGTTCAGGAGACCACAGGATGAACTGAGAATTGTGGCCTTGTAAGGAGGAAGCTGTGAATTTAAAACTTGGTTATGCAGAGATGTAGAATTAGAAGTATAAAAGTGGTTTGGACTTGAGACCATAAGCACTGGCTGATGAACAAGCAGTAAGGGTGTTTCCTAAAACTGTGTGAAGTGTTTAGAGCATCATTCCCATAAAATGCACACTGAAATAGAAATATTTACATAAGACTATAAATGCAGTAAAACATATTCCTTATTATAATTTTTAAGACCTTTTTTGGGTTTAAATTAGCAACTGAAATTATTGCAAAGAACACAATACTGTCTAAGCAACACAGTGGTCCAAAGAAAACAGAATTGATTTCCACTACAGCTTTTACCAACACAGCCTGTAGTATTGCTCTAAGTAATAAGATATTTTATTTTTGTTTGTACTGTCTTGTTGGAAGAAAGGGGAATTTCATTTCTGGGCTTTCTGGTGCATTTATGCAGCCTGTTGAAAAAAACCCAGAGTTTTCATCTCTGTTAGGTATCTATAAGGCAGTATATAACCCAGAAGCATCACTGAGAATGGATTACTGCTGCTGGATAGGAGATGTAACAGTGATGGATTTCAGAAGTAAAAAGAAGCAAAATACTTTCTAAAGTTTTTTTTCTTTTAAAGAGGCAGGTCTATCCAGCTCCCAGTGAGCTCTAAGCATACATTAAGGGTTAGTATGTAAGTATAGCTACTAGGTTCCTACTATCCAGATTTTTTACCTCCATGGATTTTCCAGCAGCTATTTCAACTTAACAGTGGTAGCATTTCTGCTTCTGGTAACATCCTGTTTTAAGCCTCATCATTTTCACTGCACATTGAAAGAGTGCTCAGTGGTGAGACTGCTGTATTTATGGAGAGTTTTGTCTTAAAAGCCTTTGATGTAAGAGCAAAGCAGAATTAGCATAAATATGTCTGCCCATATTATGCTCAGCTATGCAAGCTATTGCAAACAATTCTAGTTGTAGTTTGGGGTTTTTTTGGTTGGAAATAACACATCAGCAGTGAAAAGTGACTGCCTTTGCCAAAGTTGCTACCTTCCCTCTTGGTGGAAATTTCTCTTGCCTACATAATTCTGCCACTCTTAGTTTTAGGTCACTGTAGTTCACATTATTCATGACCTTTTGAAGGTTTAAATGTATACTTGAAGAGATGCATATTGCTCTTACTGTTCACTGTATCATGTTTAGGGAGGAACAGGGTTGAAAGTAGGCACTTTCATTAGTATTTTGAGTCATGGTAGATCTGAAAGACTATTTCATCTCCTCATGCTGTATCTTGACAGTTAATATTATGTGAGACCAAGACTACACAGCATACACATCTTTATCTAAAATTGGTTTTAAAAATGAAATACTGCTGCCGTTCTGGATATGGATGACCTTTTATCAATTTTAGCCAAGTTTACTTAGGCTTTGCCTGTTTTTTTTTTTTTAACTTAATAACATATATATGTGAGGTTTACAATGACAGTTGTCCACAGAATAACTTGTATCAGTTTTAGGCATACATATTAGTGTAACTTACCACATTCTCAGTGAAGCTCTCATTTTTAGGCTTTGCAGTGACTGTTAAAAAACCAGCATCTTCATAATGGGATCTTGCAGCTCTGAAGTGCACCCAAGTGTTAGAGGAACCTGACATTTTTCATCTGTGTCCTGTGTTCCTGTACAGGTTTTGTTTTGTGATCTCTTGAAGTCCTGATGCAGCCACTTCTTGATTACTTATAATGGAATTTATGTCATGTTTATGGTGCATCTTGAGGTAGTGGTAGTTATATTTTATCACCTGGAAAATAAAATTGACACAGGCCTTTAAATATCAAGGAAAGCAGAGTAAAGGCTGTCAGCCTTCATTATATTTATCCACTGTACATCATCCTCCCTTCTGTGCAACCCCTTCATCTGCTGTCCCAGAGGGATGAATTAGGAGAATGAGCTTCATTGTAACTTTGTCAGGTGAAGCAATGTCCTCACCAAAGTCAAGGACAGAAATTTCACTGATTTCATTTGGATCACATTTTCACATGGCTTTTTGCTGCTTTTTTGGTAACTTGAATACTGCTAAAATATGTAATTTTATGCCTTTCTGTGGATACTTTTAGACAAAGACTGGCTGAAACGTGGCCAATGCGTAGGAGCTACAGGGCACCACAGAACTGAGGAGGGAAGTGTGTTATTTACTGTCAGTTGACATCATTCAGTCTGTGTTTAGAATGCAGATTTAGGTATGAGAGGAAAACATGAACTCTATTATTGTACAATACTATTGTATTCATAATAGTGCTAGAAATAAATACTTGCCACAATGGAGTCTGTTCATAAATTTCTCATACATTTCAAGAAACTGCATATTTAGAATATATGGACCTGGGATTCCAAGGTTTCTGCATATTTTATCTCCTCCTACTGCCTTGGCTTTAAATTAAGGAAAGAATATTTTATAGGAGATTTATTTGTTGTTAATGTTAGCTGTATAGCTATTGCTGCTCTAGGCTGTGTTGTATTCCCCTAAATCATGCAGACAGTGCATTGGTTATTTAAATATGACTATCTGACAAACATATTATGGACTCAAGAGTAATTAGAGTGTGATGCCTAGAATGAATTAAATGCTTTGTATCTCTGCTTCTGCCACAAAGGAATCCTGAACTGAAGTGTCTGGCTGAAAATGCAGCTTTAAAAACCCCAAACTTTGTGCATTTTGTATTCTTCTCAGCAGGTCTGCAATAGTGGTGGGGTACTAGAGGAGCTCAGTAAAACCTTTCAGAAAGGTTTTATTAATGTATGCATAGTGTTAAATAGAACTGTGTTTGAATGCATGCATAAGGTTTTTGTCTTTGTTTATCTTGAAATAATTTCTTAAGTCTAGTAGTTTTGTAAGGAAGAGCAATAATGGAAATCCAGAGTAAATCCTGAAAAACACAGTTCAGTCCATAGAAGGATTACACCTATAGGGCAGACCTCTGGATGTAAACAGGGAGAAAGGAACATTTCTAGGGTCCTTAGGTATATATTACACATTTTCTGAGAATAGGTGAAGAAAACCTATTTGCCTTTGAATTTCTGCAGGGTGTTCTGATACCAGAGATGTACCCAACAATGAATTCAGATGCCTAAGCAGTGAATTTCTTTGGAGTTTAAGCCTGAAAAAGCCATTTCTGTGCCCTGGTTGATGCAATGATGATTTTCACAACTGGAATCGAAGTCTTCCTGACTACACTACACTGCTGCTCTCAACCTCTATCATTAACAATAAAATTATTAAGTAGCAAGGCTCTGTAGTGTTGCTCTGGTGTTTCAGGTGCCCATGGACAGAAAAGAGGCTGGTAAGAATTGAACTCACTTTCCCAGTCAGCAGTAGGACCAGGCTGCAGCCATCACCAGCACAGGCAGAAGTTTCACTAGATTTTACATTCATCCACCTCTCTTCCATCACTTTTCTTTTTTTTTTTTTAACTGTATCTGGCTAGTAATTGTTACCTCTCTGAGATGAGAATACTGAATAAGCTTTCTAGTGATATTCAAATTCAGTGCTTCAGTGAAATGGAGCAATATAAAAATACACAAAAAGTTGATCCCTTTTCATAGCTGCGTGTTCCTTAATTTATAGCAGCAGCCCCACAGGTACAAACCCCCATGGTTGTCCACGTAACCACCTGGCTGTTACCCCCCAGGCTGCCTGTGCTGGCTCAGGTGGACATTGCTGTCCTGGCTCCTCACCAGGTCCTTGCTGTTCTTTCTAGACATGCCTGAAGCACATTGCCAGTTGCAGCATATTTCCATTGACGCTGGGGCTCTTGGCTCCATACGTGCTTGCAAACACACTTGTTCTCTCAGATAAACACACATACATGGTGGGATTTATTTTTCTTCTATTTTTTTTCTTTTAACTGTGATGTTGAAGGCAATGTGGATGCTCAGCCTCCTAGGCAATGCTTGCTGACATTGATGAGGGTTATCCAAAGTGAGGAAGTTGTTAAATGCTGGTAAAGGACTTCCAAAAGCAGCCTCGAGCTGGAGGCCTCCGTTCCCATAGCTCTGATCTGTAGTGGTGTGCAGAGCCACTCATCAGGAGGAAAATGGAGTTGGCAGCTGTCCTCAGGGCCAGGACCATGGTCACCTTTAATGACAGCGGTCAAGGAGGAAAGTTGTCTTGCTTACTCAAGTAGTACTAACTCAGTTGGGTGACAATGTTAGGTACAAAGAGCTCAGTTGTTTGTGGGGTTTTGTTCCTCTTGTTGATACCCCTGCTCTCACATAGGTTTGATTTCTGCACACAAGTATTAAATATACACATCGATGGGGTATTTATACAGGCACTAAGCCATCCAGGTCTGAGCTGGCAATGTGGAAAGATTTGCTTTGTGTCTATGGAAGAGAAATGTGTGTGCAGATGCATGTTGGAAGTGCCTTCTGCGCGTTTGGAAGTTTCATACTTAATTTCAAAACAGTACCAATAAATATGTTGATTCAAATGAGGAAAGCTTTTTCTCTTTCAGAGAGACTTAGTTTAAATTCAGGAAGTCGAACTGCTGAGGAGTTAGCACTAGGATTTATAAAACAACATTGAAAGAGAAGCTTAATTAACATTTCACTACCCTTTCAATTGCACTGAATGTGTGTCTGGTTTATCACCCACCTAAATATGTTAGTTTGTATTTTAAGAATGCTTGTGACAGTGAGCCTTCAGGAGAAAGCTCAGCTTTTTCCTATAATCTCATTATAGCATTTGTATATTTTATTTGCTTGCTTTGACCTTGGATAATATGTAGAAAATATTTAAGGTATAGATCACATATTTCTGGGCATCAGTAGTTGAAGTTGTTTTGGTTTTACTGTTAATGTAATTTCAGCTGGAATTTCTTTGTGGTTTGTTGTTTTGGGGTTTTTTTGTCAAAACAATGTAAACCCTGTATTAATGAATTGGGTATTGATGGATGAGAACACACAGATGACAGCAACATGAAAGCAAGTCATCCCAGGGAAGGATGCTGCTCTTTAGGATAGAGTGAAGAAGTAGCAGCTGCTTTTCTTTCGCACCCTGAAGATCACAATGATAATAGAAATGGGATATTAAAGAGAGCAGCATAGATTAATGGGGCAGTAATAAAATAAATGAAACCCATTAGCGAAATCACTGCTTGAAAAGTAGATTCTGTGATAAGTGCCCTTCAGTGCCTTATGTAGGAAAAATTGTTTCAGCACTTGTACTATCATCAATGGTGTTGGATTTTAGACTGTTGTGACAATCTCAGTAATAAAACCTTAAAATAATTTAGGTTAAGAAAAAATTCATTTGTACTTACTGCTTAATAGAAAACCTGAATGACTTTATCTGCATGTTGAAGACAAGTTCTTCTTTTTCAAACCCAGTCATGATGCCTTTTGGATGTTCCCAAAATCTTGCATAAAAAACCAAAGCCATTTTTTGTTGTTTTGTTAAACCTGTAAGATGATCATGAGAGCTTGGAAAACCTTTTATTGCTGGAGCACCAGTGCTGTGGATACTGATGTTCAGACTAGAACTAGAATTGGTGGATTTAGTGACAGCTCCTGTTTCTATTTGTTGATTCTATATTAGATTAGCAATGAACGATGTGCATTTGCACTTAAAACTCTACATGTCTCTGCTCTCTGCATTTTAAACCAGATTGTTTTCTGGACAATTTAATGAGCAGGGAAAATACACTTTTTGATTGCTGAGATTTATACAGTATGTTGCCTCTAAAGAGATAAATGTTTGAGGGTTAGAGATAAAACATGTTCACAAATAAGATTAACCAAGCCAAATATATTAATATGAAGTGCATTTTTACTGGGAGATGGGTGGGTCCAAATCTCTGAATCGTCTCCTTCTGCTTCCCTTTCTCCCTGTAGAAATGTACGACTGTGTTGTGGTGGGGCTTAATTTTTTGGATTCCCACACCCCCCACCCCACCCCGTGTAATTTTGTTAAATCCAAGGTCAGAGTGTAACTATCAAACGATACATATCTTGTGAGATGCAGAGAGATGCTGGGCAAGAGCGGGGCAGGGGCCGGGAGCCGTGAGCGCAGCTCTCCGGGCGGGCAGGCGGGCGGCGCTGGGAGCGGAGGCCGGGAGGCAGCTGTTGCTATCGCTCTGATGTCAGGCGCTCCCGCTAACCTGTGGTTGGTTACTCTGCCTTTCAGATCGCTGCCGCTCGTGGAGCGCGGAGGGGACGGCGAGACTCCCACATCTTTCAGCGAGAAGAAAGGAGCCAGCGGAGCAGACTAATACAGACTTGTGTCGGGTGCCCTTGCCCTACAAAGGCTGCCTTTAAAAGAGAAACGCAGTGTTATTTAATGAGCTGTGAGATGAGGCACTGCTGCTAACGCTCAGATCCCAGGATTCATCGGCTATTCATTGTGCTTAATGTACATGTTTCTGCACCGTGCATTTAGGAGATCCCAGAGAAGAATCCAAAACGGCTGCGGGGGAAAGACCACCAAACATGCCTACAGAAACATTACCGACAGGTAGCATGGTGAAGCCAGTCAGCCCTGCCGTAACTTTCACATCTGCCGTTCCTCTCCGCATCCTGAACAAAGGACCTGACTATTTTCGCAGGCAGGCGGAGCCTAATCCAAAAAGACTGAGTGCAGTGGAGAGGCTTGAAGCCGACAAGGCGAAATACGTCAAGAGCCAGGAGGTCATCAATGCCAAGCAGGAGCCGGTGAAGCCAGCGGTGCTGGCGAAGCCGCCGGTCTGTCCTGCGGCCAAGCGAGCGCTGGGGAGCCCCACCTTGAAAGTCTTCAGCAACAATGCAAAGACTGAGAGTGGAGTCCAGAGAGAAAATCTGAAACTTGAGATTTTGAAGAACATCATCAACAGCTCTGAAGGCTCCAGCTCAGGTTCAGGGCATAAGCACGGTCCCCGAAATTGGCCCCCCCACAGGGCCGATTCGACAGAGCTGAACCGACACTCGTTCGCTGAATCCTTGAAGGTTTACCCCACACAGGGCCGGAGCAGCCCACAGGAGAGCAGCTCCAATGTCAGCAGAAGGCTCCTAGATCAGTCAGCAGAGACTTTCTTGCATGTCTCTCACAGCTCTTCAGACATTAGGAAAGTAACTAGTGCAAAGCCCTTAAAAGCAATACCCTGCAGTAGTTCAGCCCCACCTCTGCCTCCAAAGCCCAAAATCGCTGCCATTTCCACCCTGAAATCCCCAGAGATTGAGGCAGTTGAGTCTGGATGCGGGGTTAGTAGAAGACCCTCCCTACAGCGATCAAAATCAGACTTAAGCGACAGATACTTTCGCGTTGACGCAGATGTTGAGCGATTCTTTAACTACTGCGGACTGGATCCTGAAGAGCTTGAAAACCTTGGGATGGAAAACTTTGCAAGGGCTAACTCTGATATTATATCCCTCAACTTTCGCAGTGCAAGCATGATTAGCTCAGACTGTGAACAGTCTCAGGACAGCAACAGTGACCTTAGAAATGATGACAGTGCCAATGACCGTGTGCCATACGGCATTTCTGCCATAGAAAGGAATGCCAGAATCATCAAGTGGTTATATAGCATCAAGCAAGCTAGAGAGTCACAGAAAGTGTCCCATGTGTGAGAGAGAAATCCACCATAGAAAAAAGCAAGGACTGTATCTTTGTCTGTGAATATTCCATTTGTGAAGGGTTGTGAAGTCTACTTGAAGTCTTGTACCCTTCTCAAATCTCTTTGTGTTGCTTGTTGTGCAATGTTTTCAAGTTGCATGCCTGTCAACATGTGAGCTGACCTGGCTTCCACTTGAACAATAACTAACTACAAAGCCTGGCTGAGCATACACATTATCTGCCAAAAGTTTAAGACAAGAATCTGATTAGGGCTTCAGTATAATCAAAGTGTTTACATGGAAAGGTTATATGACTTCTTTGGTATTTATGTGGTTCCTTGTGGATTTTATATATGTCACTTTTTGTCTTAACACAGATATTGTCAACTGACGTTACTTGTTTCTAAGCTGAAACAGAATCCCTTTGTGGGGAGGAGAAGTGGAATTGGCCAAAATACGAGGTTTGGGCAAACGACGATAGGCAAAGCAGCCTTATCTCTTGTAGAAAGTGCATTTTTGGCACACGAAAGCTGTTTCTAAAAGGCAAAGAATGCTATGTTCTTAAATTATGTATCGTTAAACTATATATCCCTACTTGTAGTAAGGCACTGTTCAGTAAAAGTTTCTTTTTCCTAGGTAAGCTCCCTCTGTTTTACAGCAGAAGTAGTCTAGTGAATCTGCTTGACCTCTCCTAAACTAAATGAGTCTTGCATTTGGGTTGGTGTAATCGTTTAATGGTCTTCTATTATACCAGTTGGAAAAGCTTAAAGAAGATTGGAGTCAACAGATGAAAATGGCACAGATGCAGGATTTTGTGGATTTGATTTTTACTCAAAGATTCCTGGTCTTAAACTTTTGACAGGAATAATTAGATCCTATAGCTGATATTGAATGCCTTTATTAGTCAAAACACATCATGACTACAAACTCCATGCTGTCTTAATTTTTTTTTGTAGACCTATATGAACAGTTAATGAACAAAAATGGAAACACACAGCCATATCAATATAACGCCTCCTATTCAGAAGTAAATACACTCAGTAGCTGAACTATATCTGAAAAAATGTGATTATGTTGTCTTGCATATGTTATATCTAAGGCTGTGAAAGTTTGTTCCAGCTCTAGGAAAGTGTAGAAACATGACAGTATGTAGCTTTTATTTTCCTTTTTTTTTTCCTCCTTAAGATGGTTAGTGCTGCAAATCAACCTTCTACAATCTTTCAACAGCCTGTCTTCCCAGTGGTTTAATTAACTGTCATTCCAACTGACAGTGGTGGTGTGGGTAGTGGAGAAGTTGAAAGTAAAGTGGTCTGCTTCATTATTATTGTACTCATGCTTTGAAGTAAAGCGCAGCGCTCCCTTATACTACATCAGCTAATAGGAAACTTTTTTATTGTGTAAATGCTGTAAGACTTTGTATATACTTCAGTTGTTATAAAATCTTTAAAAGGAAGAGTGTTATGCTAATAAATAGCTCCTGGTGCAGGTATGGTAGGGTTTTTTTGTTCTTATTTTCACCCTTCCCATTCTTAAAACTGTATCAGGAACTCAATTGCAGTGTGTTTTAGTGCTGTAGAAGGTCTTGGTTAAATAATAGTTCCAGTAAAAGGTTTCTTTTACTAAAGTGCTTTTCAGAATATAATTTTTTATAAAATAATTATAGCAGCATGATCTGTCTGAAGAACTAGAAGAGATTTTCAAGACTCCTAAAATAGCTTGCTTCTTCCTTACCTAGCAATGTTACTGTTCCTGTTTATAGCATCTGTTCGTAATGGATCACCGCAGTCTTCTGAATTATTCTTCAGTAGTGCTTATTTATATATTTGAATATTAAAGGTGTTTTACAAAGTCGGGTTCTATCTTTTCTCTGAGAAGCCTGTAGCCCAACTTCTTACAGATAGCTACAGTTAATGCAGGCAAGACTGGAAGCGGAGCCATGCAGTCATTTGTTTCCTATGGAATTCTCCTACATCCAGTTTTACATAATTGTTCTCTAAATGTTTGTTCATGGAGGAAGCACACATTCAGTTTCAGCACACATTCAGCTTCAGGAGGCTACTCTATGATTTTTACAGTTGACTTCACAACCTAAGACTTACAACATTCCTAGCTCAGACAAAAAAAAAACCAAAACAAAAAGGAGCTCTGTATTTCAGCTACAGGCACATTTGTGACATTTTAAGCTCCATGGGTTTCAGTTGGCATTGACATCACACTGGTTTTTCAAGCATATTTTTCCAATAGTAAGTTCTACTCAGTTCAGTGACTGTTTTGCCAAGGAAAATAATGCTTGAGGGATTAAAGCCAAGTGTAATGCAGCTGTACAGCAATGAAATAAAGAAGTTAAAACCGAAATAAAAAATGCACCCACATTGTTCTCTCTCAAGTGTTTTAAGAATGATGATAAACATGCTATCTCAAGTGTTGTCAGCCAAAAAGAGTAGTCAAGGAACCTTTATAACTAGAAAATGGATTAGAGCATATGCTAGTATTCTGAACTTGTTTCCCAAGGAATTTCCTTCTAATCATGCAAGGGGTCGTGAGCTGTCTGTAAGAGGGCATTTCCTGACCCAAGATCTTAGGCAGCACCTTTGGAACAGCACAGGCTCTGCCTTCGATATCCCTGCTTCTTAGAGTGTGCACATGAGTAAGATTTTACAGGGCCTAGACCTTCACTGTCAGCTGAACTTGCAACTCTGGTGAGATTGCAGAATAGAAATCATGGGATTCCAAAATGTCCACAAGGCTTTGAACAAGCAGGTAACAATTGCCTTCATTTATCACTTTGTTGCCGTTTATGCAGACAGTATTTAATTATTGATGGTCTTGTTATATTTGCCTAAAACCCAAATCATGGGTGTCTGATTGTTTTTGTATTCAAATGGGAATAACCATTCTATATAATACAATATTATATATTATCTGCCTTTGCAGACAGGTAATCCTATCATGTCAAGAGTGCCCTACTTGTCTCTGCCTTAGGAGTTTCCTTAGTGCGGAATGTTGAATTCAGAGAGTTGTAACCAGCTCAAATGCTTCACCAGGGACCTGTTCTGGTCATGCTCCTGCTGTGTCCAGCGGGCATTTACCCAGGTACAAAGTGCACAGCAAGTGTTCATAGCTAAACAACGGCTCTTGTTGCAGCTCTGGAGGGAAGTGCAAGTCTGTGGTGTCCTGTGAAAGCCAGTACTGAGCCCAGCATTGACAGTCCTGGCCACAGCAGTGAAGAAAAATGCAGTGTGTCTTTAGTGATTGGTACGAACTCATGCACACACACATACACACAGACAAAACAAACCACCACAGAGGTTTAAGGTGCTTCTGTTACTTTGACTTGCCAGAGGGGGAAGGGAAGAGGAAAACAGTGTGACCAATTACACTTTGAAAGCTACCTACAGCTTTGTACAGAGGTAAACCATTTATCTGAGTGAAAGAGGTGGGCATCAAAGTAAAACTGGTCTTTTAATCACTTCATAGTATATAGTAACAGTGTCATCAAAGATGAGAGATAGAGGATCTATGCCATAAATTTACATTCAACAAAGACAAATACTGAAATTTTCTTTTTTTAATGAATACTGTTTCTGCAAAGGAGAGCTCTGTGCTGTGAGTGTATGCACCATCTGAGTGACCGAGGGCTTTTGAAGGGTAAACACAGAATGATGATGCTTTTGGCAGTAATTCAAAAATCAAAGGCACACTCAGACAACAGGGCCAATCAGTATTGCTGACTTACCTCTTTTTACAGCAGTTTATCCATCCGTGGAGGCCATACGCACTTGATTCTAGCCATTCAGTGAAAAACAAAGTGCTTAATGGAGCTTTGCAGTACAGAGCTGAATAATTTTAGTCTGCAGGAGAACGGGAAGGGAACTAAACCTTAAAACCAGTCTTCCTGATACCTAATGATTATGGGGTGATAATGTTTAGTACATTATATTCAGAGCCCATTTGTTTATAGGAAACATTTTATTGAGCAGAGTAGTCTAACAGATCTGGGAGGTTCCATTTTTCCAAGGCCATAAAACTCTTGTTCTTTGTGATTAATGCTGTTACACCAGTAACTGAACACATTAGGCTTAGAATATAAGAGCATCTGGAGTTTTGTTCCCATGAACAGTAAGGGTCCACTGCCTATTTTGGCAATGAATATAAATGTGGATATAAATGTGCTATACAGGAGAATAAATTGGTCAAGGTGTTTTGTCCTGAATTATAAAATAGCCCTATATTAAAATCCTTGTTACCAAGGCTTAAAAATTCACCGATATTCTGAATTCATTTGACATTCCTTACTGTCAGCAGAAAGACTCCAATAATCTGCCCTTTGAAATGTGTCATCCATAGCTTAATGGGAAAGGCCATTAAAATGGTCTTTTCAGTGTAAGGACTTTTATCTCCTGATGATGGCATCTGTTAAGTGAACCTCTAAATAAGCACATTTCAGTCAGAAGTATTAACCCATAAATGCCTTTTATTTTTCTCCCTGAAAGCCCAAATGGTGATCAATAGCTGAGCCCTACCATTTGTTGCAGTTACTACATTATTGCTAAATACTCAGTTGATGTCCCTTGGACTGCAGTGCAATCTAAAGGGGAGACACCTACACTACATGATCTGTCTTGCCCTGGTAGATATAAACATCTTTCAAGCATATTCTACATTTGATTACTTAAAAACTTGTTTGTGGCTGCCTGTCAAAACTGATTAATAATAAGCAGTGACTTTAAAAAAAATCATGAAAAACAATCATTTATAGATCAAAAAAGTAGTCTCTTGAATGTCATTCTTTTAAATTTAAAGTAATTTTCATGATGATCTTATGACAAGAGAGTGCTAGTATTTGTGCTATTATTGTTTCTTGCTTTTGGCACAGCAAGTCATCTCTGCCTTCTTGGTGTCTCTCCCTTTCTGAGTTTTCCCAGCTTTCTTCTTCTTTTCTGTGTCTTCCTTCCCTTGTGGTGTCTGGCTTTTACATCATCTCTCCTTTGAAACTTATGACCAAGGTCATATTCTCCTCCCTTAACCTCCTTTCAAAACAACTTTCCCACAACTTGTTCTGTCTTTTATAACCACTGTGTTCATGACAGTCTGTTCCCAAGAGAGTAACTCTGGCTACAGTTGAGTTGCCATGTCCTGAAAAGATAGTAATCTTTTTAATGGATTATTTTTAATTTTCTGGGGTGTCGTATTATTTGCAGGCAAGATGAGAGGTGCTTCTTCAGGAAGATGCAGTGATTGAAAGCACTTGTGAAGAACAGGATGCCAAACATATCTCAGAAGTATCAACTTCTTTGGCCAAAATCGTATTTTTTTCTCTGTCATATTTCATTCAATACATCTCCCTTCTACTTCTTTGTCTCCAAATAAAATGCTGGTCTGTGAACAGCAGTGTGCAAAGATGGTATAATTCCAGTGAGCAGAATGCTATAGGCCCAATATCCAAGTATTTATTGTTCTGCCTCCTGCTGTTTGGTAACGGGATACCTGTGTGTCTTGCACCTTTGGCATCCAGACCACTTGCACTGCATCTGCAGTTCCCAGGCAGCACTGCTTAAAAGGATTTCTAAAACAAAAGAACAGTGGAAGATCCAGGAGGGACAGAGTCTCTCCTCACCCTGGCTATTGTGGAAAACTTTCAGCTGTGGTAAGAGAAGGTTTGGAAGCTGAAGTCCCCAAACTGCCATCTCATGAAGCCCTGGGGCTGAAGGTTTGAGACCTCAATCCTGGGTATGAGAGAAGGGTATCTGAGTGCCTGGGAGACAGGATAAATCAGTGTGTGGAAGCAGAAGGCACTTGCTGAAGCATGCTACTGTTTCACTAAATGCCTTCTATTAATGTCTTAAAACATGAAAATGAAAAAAGGAACAGGGTTGAAATTTGGAGAACAGCTGTGTATGCAAATGCTTTCAGACAAGATGCGGAGATGGGCAGATAGTTTTGCTGTTTAAGAAAGGAAGCTTTTAAAATATCTTTAATAAGTGACCTGCTTTTCAAGTATATTAATCTTTTATGAAGTATGTCTTGCCATTCTGAACTGTAAAAGCTTTGCTACTTTCAGCACGCAGCATTTAGAAATGTGCCAACAGTGATTTGGAGTGACTTAAATATCAGGATAAAAGGGTTCTTAGCTGAATGTGAACTTTATTTTACTAAAATTTTGGATGGTGGCAATTATATTCTTTATTTTAAAATGATTGTGGGGGAAATAGAAAACTAGCATAGTCTTATTTATTAAGACTGCAGTTAAGACTGAGAAGTACAGGTTAATGTGTCTGCATGAAAATTACAGTATTAGGTTTTGGCAAAGGCTTGATTTTCTTCATTCATGTTTTGCATACCTCGGAGCATATCAATTTACACAAAACTGGCACAAAACTCAATCATCCCTTCTGAAAATGCTTTCTGCAGACTTATGAGTTTGTGTCCACCTGGTGTATTTTTTACAAGACAGACACTGAAGTGCTGGAGCATTTCTAGAAAAGAGCAATGGAGCTGGTGAAGGGTCTGGAGCACAAGTCTCGTGAAGAGCAGCTGAGGGAGCTGGGGTTGCTTAGCCTGGAGAAAAGGAGGCTCAGCAGGAGACCTTATCACTCTCTAGGACTACCTGGAAGGAGGTTGTAGCCAAGTGGAAGTTAGTATCTCCTGCTAAATAACAAATGACAGGATAAGGGGGAAAAGCATTGTATGGGAGAGTCACCATCCCTGGAACTATTTAAAAGATGAAAGTGAACATGTGACACTTGGAAACATGGGGTTTTGTTCTCATGTGGCAAACTTGGCAGTGCTGAGTTTATGGCTGCACTTGGTGATCCTAAAGGTCTTTTCCAAAGTAACATTCTGTGATTGTTTTATGTTTAATGACTCTGAACAATGAGCTGTCAAAGTGCTTTCAGTTTCCCCTGGTTTTGTTTCTAGCATGCTCATCCTCCTCTCTTACAGACCGAGTGAAAATAAGAGCTTTTTATCAGTATATATATCCTCTGGTATTGAATTCAGGAGATAGAGAACAGGCATGGAGCCGTAGCGTAAAACTTTTTTTTTTGTTGTTGTTGGTTTCTTTTTTTTGTAATGAAATTGTGGGTTTGGTAGGTTTTTTCCTCCAAGATGCTCTACAGTCAAACAGAGCCAAAGAAGTTAATAAAGTGTGTGTGTGTGTTTGCACTTATGAAGAGCAAAAGTATATCATAGACCAGTAGCACTAGGACAAGGTATAATGGGTTTAAGCTGAAAGAAGGTAGAATCAGACTAGATATTTGGAAGAAATTTTCTGCTGTGAGTGTGCTAAAACATGGGTACATGTTGCCCAGAGGGGTGGTGGATGCCCCATCCCTGGAGACATTCAAGGTCAGGTTGGATTGGGCTGTAAGCAACCTGGTCTAGTTGAAGATGTCCCTGCTCATTGCAGGGGGATTGGAGTAGATGGCCTTTAAAGGTCTCTTTTAACCCAAATCATTCCATGATTCTGAGTTTTTCCCACAGGAAACCTTAAAACTTGTTTGGCATAAGGAAACCCTGAAACTTCTCTGGACACTTCCTCTGGGAAGACCATGGAAAAATGAATACCCAAATTCTAGCCCCACTGAAATCAATGGGAACTTTACTACTGATCTTTAGGACAGACAGCATTTCACTCACTGTGAGAACTTAATATTTTGGCCTATTTGAGATGGGGTTTCTTTCTCTGTATTGTGAATATCATGCACTAGTTTTCTACCACTTTCTCCCCTGTTGTTCTGTCGTCTCAAAGAGTACATCCCTCCAGACACTGCAGGTAGGAGCCATGGGAGGAGTGAAACTTTGCAGGGACAAGGCAAGGAAGAGGTTTGGTGAAGCACAGACCACTGGTACTGGTGTGAGGAGAGGGTGGGGGCCTACTGGCCCAGCACAGGTTGTGTCTCTACACATAAGTAGCACACATTTGTTTTTTTGAATTTTTACTGAACAGCTAATGACCAGATTATGGAAAACCTGCATACTAATGAGCCATCAAGAATATTCATATCAAGCCTCAGGGGTGCCCCTGCTGCTCATCTCTAACCACCAATGAGGTCTTACAGGAGCAGTTTATGACCAGTGCTATTTGAAAACAAATTTAACCTACTCCAAACCACATTTATGTAGTCAGCTGTGATATCAAAAATCTTTATGGGCTGTTATTTATTTGAGAGGTCATTTATGAAGTTTTTGGGATGGTCCTTGCTCCTTATAGGTCACAATGGAAAAGTGTTCACTTCTGTCATTGTCCTATTTCCAACTCTGCTACAGAAGAGCAAGCAAGCAGAGCTCTTCAGGGCCCTGTTCTGGCTCTTCCCCCACCATGTGCAGGACATCCATGTGCTGTCGTCACTCAGAGTCATGGATGGTTTGATACCCGAAGGCAGCTGTGGTGTGAAATGGATGATTTTTCTCGTGGGCTTTTTGCCACACCAATTCCATACAGAGCTGATGCTTGGGGTCATGCTGTGTTCAGGGGGCTGCTGAGTGAACAAATGTGTAATGCCATGAAATTATGGAATGTGTTGAAAACTTATGGAAAGGATTTCCTGACCATGTTTTGCTGAGCAAAAAATGGCATTTCCCATGGTTGAAAACTTGGCAGAGCACTCATTCAGTAGATACTGGGCAAAATTCAGGGGTCTGATAGGCTTACTGGAGGGAAGTGCTTGTGTGACTTCAGGAGCAATGAAGTCCTGCAGCTGCATCAGCCCCTTCTGTAATGCAGCATAATGTGCTAGGTATGGGGAAGACTGAGTGCATTTGGAAGGAGGGATTAGCTCTACAAAGCCATGCCACCACCCAGGCTTAGGCAATTATGTTTTAATACAGTATTTTTAAGAATAATTTATAGGCTCATACTAATATGCAGTAAATCTAATCCATTGCCTAAATGTGTTTGTGAATAGTGGTGGTTTGTTATATATATATATTTTAATATTAACTTAGAGAAGTTGTTCAATATGAACCCCTGCCAGTTATTGACACACAGCATGTTTGTTTTTTTTTCTTTACTGGGGCAGATGAGAGCAGGTCACATAGATAATAATATGGGACTGGTATGTTATGAATAGCTGAGTTATGAAGATGAACCTCTTCAGAAAAATATTATTGAAATAAAACACAGAGACGATTTTCCTGACTGATGCTATTGCATGTGTCTTTCCCAACAGCTACAAGTAAATCATTAGGCTCCAAAAACAGAGATAGACTTGCTGTCTTTAAATCCATTAAATGAGAAAGCAGGAAAGAGAGCATGAATTTTTAGAGCCACCTGATCATGCTGTGTCTAGTATGGGGGGAACAGCAAGGGGAGAGATGGCTGCTTTAGCAGATGGACAGCAGAATAGAAAGGGGAACAGAAATGTGACCTGAAAATAACATTAACTGTGGCAATCTGACCATAAGATCTTCCTTATGAACAGTCTGCAGGAGCAGAGCTTGTCACCAGGTTTAAATGCCAGACATTTCAGAACAGGGATGTGGAACAGCTTCACTGCCCAGGGCTCCCAAAGGATCTGATGGCCATGGCCACGGGTGCCGGCTTCTTATTTTTTATTACTGCTTTCACCATACATCCCTGCAGACTCATTTGTAATGCTTCTCTCACTCCTCTAAGTGGGGAATGCCAAGATAAGAATACTGGAGGTCTTTGTACTCTCAGCAGCGAAACACAGCAGAGATGAGAGCAATAGGAAAGGTCCAGGAAATTTTTCTCAGTCGGTTCACTTCAGAAACTGCCCCCTTTGGGGGAGGCACTGCAACAGTAGAGGCAGGAGCTGCAGCCCTGAAAGGTTTGGAAAGGAATTACCCACCTCGTCTGAACAAGATGCTAAATCCAGGCACCCTCAGAGCTTCTGCTGAAAACAAACTGCAACTTTTTTCAGCCCTGCCCTGCACGCCACCACATTTTTGCTGCTGCAAATAAGCATCATTTCTACAGTGATTTAGTAGGTGTGGGGAGAAATGACACACTCAGAAGTTTGCTGGCTCACATGTCCCTTCCCACCATGGTGTAGGAAGTTATACTTCTGTAGGGCAATGCTTCTTGTTTCTGTGTTTGCTCTGTATTTGCACTGCTGTTTCTTTTCCAGCTCCATGTTTCTACATCAGCTACTCAGGAGCTGAATATCCTTTCTCCTGGACCCTATTATTCTGATGTTTAGAGTTGAAACCAGAAGCCAGGACTGCAGCTCTTTGGCTCATCCTTGATATTTTTCTGACAACAACCTGGGTCTCTGCTTTATTTATGGCCAGCCATATGAAACTCTTTCATGAAGCATATCACTAAAATTTTAGTTTTCCTGTTGCTTTTCTTTTCTGTAAGCTGAGGCCATTTATCTTCCTTGCTGATGTTTTCAGTCTTTCAGCTTCCTCTGAAGGAATTTATTTCTTTAGGCAGCAGTTTCTACATTCTTTGAGAGACAGTCTGTTTTTTAAAGCTGTGGTACATGTAACTCTACTAAAATATTGCATGCATGTAGTTAGTTAGTTGGTTGCATAAATATGCATTTGTGACCAGGATTAAGGAACAGTAAGTTCATAGAAAATTTTGAAAATAAATTTTTGAGGAGCAGTTTGGAGCAGTTCCAGTCTATCTGAGCACTGCAGATGTAATGCGGGCTGCCTGCATTTGCAATGCACAGTAAAAATTATCAGAAGATTCTGATTAGTAAATGGAATGTGTAATGTGTTCCCAACAGACCATTTTCCCATAAGAAATAACTCATTTTGAGCCCTGCTTATTTTTTGAAAGTGCATGATGGAGCTAACATCGAGAAAATTTTATGTGGAACAGGGGAAATAAAAAAGCCACCTTCAAGTTATAGGAACTCCAAATCAAATAATTCTGTTGAAACAGTTATGAATAATTTCTAGCAAAGAATTTGATTGATAAGTGAGTCATGCAAGTGCGGTAAACCTCTGTTCCCAGGGATGTGCGAACTCCAAGCAGTGGAAGGGCCCAGCTGCTGCCCTCAGCCCACCTCTGCTGTCCCAACCCACTGCTCAGAGGCTGCTGCTCACAAGTGGAGTTGGCTCCATCTTTAAAATGAGTAGGTTTGTTGTCTGAGTTGCTGCTCTGAGCTGGCAGCTGCTTTACCAAGTTCTCTTTGCCCTGCTTCCCAAAGACAGGTCTCCTTCAAAGAACATGAGCAGGCCTTGCACCACCATGAATTGTTTATTGTGCTCTGTAACGCTTGGCACGGTGTGAAGGTATTTTCACAACATGATATCACAGCTGGTGATGGACAGTGAAGCAGCTGACACCACAGGTGTCATGAAGCATGGGACACCTCAGGTGTCCCATAAGGTACCAGCTAGCATCTGGCAACTCATGTCTAAACTGGGTGGATCTTTGGGACCTGGAGAATTCACAGACTTCAAAATCAGTATGTCCCATAGTCAAGTCACCTCTGCTCTGAGACCCTGCACTTCTGCATCACAAAGGCTGGTGTTTTCTGCTCTTTGTGAGCTTTTAAAATGATTTGAAAACAGAATTTTGAGATTTCAATCTTTTCTGGAGAGAATTCCTTCCTGAGACAGGGTTGTTTTTGTCAGCACAACTGCCAGCTGTTGTTTCAGGCTAATCTGTAAGGTGAGGCAGGCATTTATAGCAGTTGCAGTCCCTCCTTTTTCCATTTCTTTCCAAGAAAAAACCTGGAAAACATAGAGATGTGTTTTCTGTAGGAAAATGTAGGAATAAAACCTTCTTTTCTCAGGCTCTCCAAGAGTGTTCACACTACAGAAAAAGGGTCTGTGCTCCTACCAAATATTCTAAAATATGTATATTTGTAACATGTAAACCACTGAAAACTAAATAAACAGAGGCCACAGATTTTTCTTTATGCAGATTAGGTTACAGATTGCAAAACAGCTGCAAGTTGGCAACCACTGAGAGGTGGGATTGGATTGACTGCCTTCTTAAACAAAGTGCCACCTCAGAATGAGAACATGAGAAACAAAATGTTGCATTTCAGCTTGGCAGTCAGCCCTGGTCAGAATTTGAACAGGAGGCTTCTTTGGGGTGCTTGGACGCTGAGTGAAATATTTCTGACAACTCTGTATGTGCACAGAGATGACACATCAGTGTATCAAAATGCAACAAGCTTTGCATTGAGGATTCAATATTTTTCTGACCTCTCCTGCACAGTAAGCATATGATAACCTTACTCTAAAGAGGGTTATTGTCTTTCCTTTGCTTTGGAAACTTTGTCCATTATCTCTTTCCCCTAATCTGTTTTCTTTCACTATATTTGAAATGCATCATATATGTTTTCATTTGTAGTTAAATTTCTGGGCTACTAGCAGTGATTCTTGGCATGTACTCTGCATTTTCACTCTGATTTTGAGACCTTCCTAACAATAAACTATAAAAACCACCAGATCATTATTTCTGAGGATGCCACACTGATATAAATGTAACCCTCTGTAGCTGAAAAATATCAGTGACACTCCTCTGTTCATCTAATCCTTGACTTCAAGACATCATCAGATCAAAGCCAACCACTCAGCCAGTGTAGGCTGGGTTCTCTTAATTTCCAAAAGAAATACCACAACTTGCAGAGCAGAAAATCCCCTGTATCCTTCTATAAAATCCTGCAGAATAAGACATGCTTATGGCAGTGAAAGAAGGGGAAAAGCAGATAAAATTCTGGCCTCCTGTAGAAATGAAATTCCTGTTACTTCTGTCACTGAGGCTCTGATTTCACCCAAGAATTACAATTATGACTTCCTTTAAAAAGTAACTTGTCTCCTTAAACATTTTTTTTTTTAAATAAATGCAGTACTACAACCCAAGGTACGGATTTGTGCTACTGGAAAGAGATACTCCATTATGAAATGCAGCCTCTAGAAATTAATTCCCCCTGAGTCAGTTTTGTTACGTTTGGTTTGGTTGTTTGTTTTTTTTTTTTCCTTTTAAACAGACTCATCAATTTTTAGGCCAGACGAGATCACTTTAATTGTTTTGCCTGACTTTCTCTATAACAGCAATTATATCCAGGCATGAATTATTTCCCCTCTGAAATACACAATATTTCAGTTGAGAAATCCTATTTTGATTTGAACAAAGGCAGTGATGGATAACCCACAACAGCTTTTACTAAATCATTTCAGTTGTTAATAACCCACTGCCTAGAGAAATTTTAATTTCCTTTGCAGTCTGAATTTGTCCAGCTTCGAAGAGCAGCCCTGAGGTAGTGCTGTACATTTGCTGCGAAGGCTCAAGAGCCCACTACCACAGCTTTGCTCACTGCACAGAGATTGTGAGTGTGTCTGACTTTAACTTTTTCTTGGGTACACTAAACAGCTGTCAGATAAAGGGATTTTCATCCTACCTGTTCCAAGGTGTCCCAGCAGAAGTGACCAGCACAGCCAAGATAAAGCTGCATGCACCATTGATGTAATAATGATATTATCTTGTCTTTGTGCAGTCATTGCATGTGTTGGAGTATGGCTGAACTTCCCAGGCCCTGTCTGAAGTTACCCCTCCCTGCCTGACCAGAGCCTTGCCCCTTCCTGCCATTCATTCACAAGGCAGAAACTCATCAGACCTGTTAGCACAGCACCCCATGCCATTTCTCACTAACCCCCTTCAGCTGCAATGATCCATGTTAAAGAAACAGTTCACAAAACAACAGGAAAAAAGCAACACATTGCTCTAAAGTGTTAAGGCTAACCCAGATCCCAGTGACAGAACGGGGTTGGGGAGCAATTGCATCAGCAGCTGCCCTGGGTCACCCGCACATTCCATTGAACAGCCCATGTTAGGACCCCTTTTTTCTGGAATATTTACACCTAATTTTGTACCTGGCAAATGCACTGTCCCTTCAATGCACATGGCCTTGTAATAGCTGATAGTTAAGCTCATCAGACATCATTCTGAGCAGACACCTTGCAGTGTTAGAGTGTGCAGTGTTTGTCAGGCTCTTTGCTTGCTCTGACATAACCAAAACAATTTTGCTCCATTTTCAGATTTCATTAATTATTTATCTGTTAAAAAAAAAAAAGCCAGTAGTTCTTCAAAGTTCTTAAGCAATTGCAGTTCTCAAGGCTGATGATCTATTACTAACAAAGTTTTCTCTTTCAATGAGTTACTGTTGTAAATCCTTGTCAAATTTTAATGAGGAATCCTACTGATACACTTGTGGGAACCCGTGAGGGTTACAGATATGTAACCCTCAATGTCGTCCTCAGTGATCATGTATGGACAGCTACAGTGTTCATCAGTCTCCATTCACTACATGGAGTAGTTTCTTTCTCCTGGTAACTCCCTTTTCTCTTTGTTCCCTCACAAATGGAGCCTCAGTGTGATGCCTGGAGCACGAGCTTTCAAAAGGACTTACGTCTCCTCTAGCAACAGATTCTTATAACAGGCTCCATGAAGTGTCACCACAGTGGAAATTTTAGTGTGGCTGTGTCTTCATTATTCTTTTGCCATCACACTGTAAGCTTCCTCTAACGTTCCTTAGAAATATAGTAATTAAAAAAGAAGTTATTTTCTGCAGAAGAGAGAGGAAACACAGTGCTGCATGTGTTCAGGTGTCCAGTTACTGAGGGTGGGGCTCCCATCAGCTCTCAGACAGCCTGACCTCTGCATGTTGGCTTATTCCTGCTGAACTGTATTTGACTTGAAAGAGTGAAAATAATGATTTTGCTTCTTACTTGTCTAGTTCATATATCAGTCAACAATTGTTGGCTTTGCCAAGGGCGACTCTTGCTCTATTATTCCACAAACTTGCTCTCCAGGGTCCTTCACTGTGGCCTCACCCCAGCCTGCCAGCTTCTGGGTCTACTCAGGGCTGCTTACCCACACACAACACCGAAATAATGTTAACAGAGTCCACTTAAATCAACAAGACAGCTTTGGGACTATGCTTGCAACTGCCAAGCCAAAGCATAAATATTTCTGGAAACCTCAAAAATGTGAGTTTAGAGTGGGAAACTGCTTGCAAATTCACCTGTCACAGGTGCTACTGCAGTTCCAGTGTCAAAAACTTGAAGTAACTTTTGTTTTGACTTAGTGGGCTTCCTAATGAAATATCTTGTGGCTGCTTTTGTTTTTAAATTTACTTAGCTTTAGTTCAGTAATTGGTTTATGACTGTAATTACTAGTCTTTCAGGCAACACTTATTAAAAACAAATTAGGTTACTCTAAACTCTGGTGATTTCATGATCATATAGATCAATATAAATCACAGTTAATTAAGCTCTTCAGTACTTAGGTTTTCCATACACAATGTATTTACAGCATTGCAGTAACAGGCAATATTCCTACCTTCCCACACCAGTTTAATAATATTAAAACAAAAATTGGTTCATAACAACAGAGGCTGAAAAACAGAATTTACTTGAGTAGCCTGCTGCACAATAACAATATGATGGTGTAAGCTGATAGTGTTTATCTACAGAGAGGAAAAAAACCTAGAAACATAAGCATAAGCTGAAAAATGTTATTTTAAAAAGGGAAAATAAATCAAGCCAAGTTAAAACTCTATGAATATATGTTTCCTTTCCAAGTCTTATCAGAGTTGTTACAGAGTATAATTCTGGCTGCATTATAATAAAAAAAAAAACCAACCCAAAACAAACAACCAAACACCTAAGCTAGTTAAGAGTGCAAGTATTCCTTAAGAAGTCCAAGCCGAAATGTGCAAATAAATATAATCTGGACTTGTTTTCTTTTTTACAAGATCCACTCTCTATATAAATTTCTCTTCAATGGCCATTACCACTTCCATTAAAGATTTTTGTATTAAAACAGCTACAGAATGTCTCCTGACTTGCAGGAGTCTCTGAGTGGTAAAGTTGAAAACCAAAATGTGCCATTGGTCTTCAGGAGCTTTTGTCCTGAATTAGGAGCCTTCAGGGGCAACTCCACTAAAACTTCCAGGCCAAGATTCAACAATTGCAAGTTTTGATCTTCAAAAAGATATAATTTAAAAAATAGATGGTTTTTAATGCTTATGGAAAAAAGAACATTATCCCTCAACTGAGCCACTTGCACTGACCTTCTCAATTTTTGCTTTCATATTTATTGTGACTGAAGAAATGCACTAGTTAAAAATTATTAACTTGAATTTAGCGAACTAGAAAGTAGTTAGAAGCTGCTTCCACCTCTCCCTGCACACATGATGGCCATGATAGATGAGAGGTATCTGGCTGTGCTTTAAGGCTGACCCATTGCACCATGAAGGGACTGGCAGGTGAGATGTCCATCTGCAGCCCAACACTGGCTGACCAGTGTCTCCAGGGCCTGAGATAAAATAATACTACTAATAAATGCTGATTTCAGGCTGAACTGACTAACATCACTAATAATTCCTTAAAGCTGGCTGCTGTGGGGATGAATATTTTCAGGCTGTTGGCTTGAAGTAATCACTCAATGTATCAACATTACCTGACATAATCACTACATAGTTGCTACAGATACACCTGTATTTTTGCTTTATGCAATGCCTCTGTGGAAATCTCTGTCCCATTCATTTAATGACTTTAATGGCTGCTTTTGTGAGATGCTTCAATCCTGACTGGCATAGAGCACCTCCAATGTGAGAGGTAGCATGTTATAATCCCATGTTTTCTGTTTCTTCATCAGTATTTTTTCAAGTGGATCCTCTGTTCCCAAACACCCAGCAATCCATCTCTTGCTGCAGTATATTGATAATCTGAGTATATTTATGAAGAGATTAGGGCAATGCTTTCTTAATATTCATCAACTCATTTGCATTTCTCTAGCCTGAAAATAAAATTAAATAAATAAAATTAAATTTAATAAAATTAAATAAAACAATAAGGTGGATGCTGGAGTCAGTTTGAAAAATAAGAACGATTTTGCGAAATACTATATTTTAAATGTTATTTTAGCAGGTGGGAGCAGCATACTTATTATGGCCAAAAAAAAAAAATCATTAAAAATAAAAAAAGTTCTACCTCAAATGTTACCAAAATGTCACATCACACAGAAACACTTTCAAAGAGGAAGATATTTTCTTTCCTGATGCGCCAGTTTCATAATATTGTGACATTTACATTCTAATGATAACTAAACTTTGATCTTTGGGAAATCTTAGAGCAAAAATCCTGATTTGCTGTGATTTTGCCTCCTCCCTGAGGGAACTAGATGCAGCTTGCAAACCTCACAGGAGTTATACAAACAGAAAATAAGAAAGTAAAACATTGGGAAAGATGGCTGTTTAGATTATGTGTACACAGAGAAGTCATGAGGATTAACCAGGTTGAAGACTGAGGTTTGGTTAAGGATAGGTACACAAAACCCATGCAAACACTTCCCTGCACTTAGGAGGACAGGGAGCTAAAGACATAAACCTGAACCCATCTATCTTTTACTGACACTAGGTCTTGAGAAGTTGGAAGGTAATGGGCTAAAGGGATTGCAGAGCTTCATCTTTACTCCTAATCCACGTCACAGAATTAAAACTAACATGGGGAGGAAATCCTGTAAAAACCCTCCTTAGGAGGGAGTACAGGACATCATTCTCCATACAGTTAGGTAGAGTCCAGCTGGTGCTGCTCTCTGAACAAGGCGGAGGCTGTGGAGCCTCCTTAGTTTTGCAGGGCGTGCTGTCATGAGTCCTAATAAAAATATCTACTTTAATAATTAGACTCAGGCTTGACTCAAGGTGCAGAAAAGATTTGCACTTCTGGTAAAATACTGGGATCTGGATGCTGCTCAAGGCAAATCCTCATTGTACACTGCAGCCATTCTTTGGTCTCCCTCCCCTCAGAGCCTGGAAGGAAACACTTTTCCTTCACAGTGTTTTTCTTTCCAAAGCCCTGCAGCCACTGAGTTTTTAGGGATTGTTTTATTTGCTTTGGTGTGCTGGGAAACTGGCTGTCTTTAGTGTGAATAAGAGAGGAAAGAGCAATTTTACCTGGGTTTGTACCTTGCTAGATCCTGCAAGGCACATCATGCAACTCAGTGATATATTAGAGTGAGCAGGTTCCTTGCAACAGCGAGATAGAAAAAAAAACAGGTGGTGCACAATGCCATGCAACCAAAAATGTTTTGCTTCTGTAATCATCTGCTACCATACCCCTATCCTGGGCAATATTGTGTTTCTCCAAACTGAAGAAGCCTTTAGGTTCATTAAGGTCTCCCAAAGGCAAGCACCTTCTGCCTCAAAATAATTTTCATCAACTGCCCTTCAAAGTACTATATGGGACAGAATCAATTAACTCTTAAGGATTAAAATCTCAACTACATGTAATAAATTCAACTACTTGCTCCTGGATGGAATTTTTGCTGTAAGTAGGAATCTTCTTAATGTGCTCAAGATAATAGTCTGTGGTGTAGCTTTTCAGAGCCAAATTATCAAGCAATGTATATTCTGTGTATCCAAGTAATTCAATGGTACTACTAATATTAATCTTTGTGCTGGGACTGATGCGTAGCAAAATATCTCCAGTGAGAGAAACATGGTGCTTACTGCTAAAATTCTTGCACAAGCCTTTCGTAAAATAATTCTGAACTTCAAATAATATAATATTATATTGAATAAAAAAATGAAATTCTCCCATCTGAAAATGAAAAGTCTTTTGTGATTGACATGGAGCCTTGAAGGGTTAGCATACAGAGTTTTCATATGCAGGGAAATATCTGTGGAAGAAAATACAAGCTTTGCAAATTCTTCTTGGTTTGCTTAGTTAATAACACTCAATGTTTTATATTTAATTACAGTAGATTGCAATTCATTTTTTCCAACAGATTTAAAACCTAATAAGCATCAGACTGCAGAGCAAATACTCTTCCTTTGTGCACATAACCACTTCCAGCTTCTCAACCTTTTGTAATGTGAGTACAGGAAAAAGAATTTAAAAATATGTACATAAAGGGAGATACATTAGAACATTTTGTCTGTTCATTGGAGCTGGATAGTCAACATGACAAGAAAAATTAAACTGGGATTTAGAGACACTTTTTTAACCTTGTAGAATGAAGAGCTTTTGCAATTTTACTTTAATTACCTTCTTGTTCAGTTTTTCCTTTGTTGTCTAAAATATCAATGAGACTTCTGTCTTCTGTTTTCCATTGTTGTGAATCTCTTGAGCAAAATTGCTGCTTTCAAATAAGAGCAGAATAGAAACCGGAGACAAAGCACAGAAATGTTTGGGCAACAGATTTCATTAAAAAAAAAAAGAGGGAGAAAGAGAAAAGTAGTACATCTGACTGAAGTAAAATTTCTAAATAAATTTCTTCCTATGGCAGAAACTTTCTGACCTCCTCCAGCATAGTTTCCCACAACTGCTGTGAAGGCAGCAAGGCAGAAGATAGATGGAGGGACTGCAGTGCTCTGCCTTTCTCTCCCTGCTGATCTCTGCCACAAGGCAATGCCAACTCAGCTCTGTCCTTTTCCAGTCCCTTTACCCACTTCTTACTCCTACCTTGTCTGTAATTAGACTTCTAAACCGTCTTGGGAAGAAACACACTGAGAAAACCTGGGTATATTCAGGTCAATGCAGCTCACAATGTGGCAGCTGAAATGAAGCAGCATCATAGACCCATTAAATCATGCAATCATTCATGTTGGAAAAGATCTCTAAAATCCTTGAGTCCAACCATAAACCCAGCACTGCCAAGTCCACCACTAAACCATGTCCCTAAGTGCCATAACTACACATCTTCTAAATACCTCCAGGGAGAGTGATTCATCAAAGGAAAACCTTTTTCTAAAGCAAAGAAGTCTGAATTAACCAAAGCTTGGTAGAATGAGGATAAGACTAATAGCAGTGCACAATTTCTAGAATTAGAGTATTGTCAGAAAGATATTTGCTTAAAAGATTTTTTTTTTATAGGAATACACTACACCATTATTATCATAACTGTAATAAACCCAAAATATTTCAATCATACTTTTGTCTGGGAAACTCACTGTGAAATAACAAAATCCTCACAACTTTGCATTTGATATGTGAAAGAGAACATATCTAAATTAATCCTTGTCACCTTGCTTTCCAGGCTTCTAGTTTGGAGTCAGAACTTTCTCACATACTTTCATGTAAACAATGCAATGTTTTCAGAATTCTTTATCTTGTTTACATTCCTTTCTGTGAAAGGACAATTGATGGACACTTTCTAAGACCA